>CAMZMU010000105.1:33352913-33439115 GCA_947311845.1 Poa pratensis
AATGGATCCTTTGGACACGCCTTGTTTAGGTTGGTGAAATCGATGCACATGCGCCACACCTTGACCACAGCTGGTTCGTCCTTCTTCTTCTCTACTAGAACTGGATTAGATATCCAGTCCGGATGCAACACCTCCATAATGAATCCGGCTGCCAGCAGCTTAGCCAGCTCATCGAGCACCACCTTTCTTCGATCATCTGAAAGCCGCCTAGTCGGTTGCCTAACCGGTTTCACATCCGGCCTGACAAACAAAGAATGCTCTGCCAACTCCCTCGGAACACCAGGCAGGTCCTTAGCTGACCATGCAAAGATATCCCGATTCTCACGGAGGAAGTGACAGAGCGCGCTTTCCTATTTCTCACCCAGCCCGGCACCAATGATGGCCATGCGCTCCGGGTTCTCCGGGTCAATGGGGATCTTCTTCGTCTCCTTGGGCACCTCAAATGTTGCACCCGCATCCGGATTAGTCATGGCCAGCACGCCGAGCTGAGCTGACTTCGCCATTGCCACCACCTCGTGCATCTTGCTCTTTTCAGCTTGTATCACCAGTGATTCAGCTAAGTTAGAACCAACTGTAGCACACTGTATGGCCTTCTTGTAGTCTCCCGCAACGGTGATAACACCATTCGGGCCAGGCATTTTCATCTTGAGGTAGGCCACATGAGTAGATATCATGAACTTGGCTAATGCTGGCCTGCCAAGCAGAGCATGGTATGGGCTTTCCAAATCCACCACCTCGAACTCGAGACTCTCAAGCCTGTGATTGTCCCTGGTACCGAACAACACATCTACCCAGATCTTACCCATGGGGGAACAAGATACCCCGGGTACTATGCCATGGAAAGTACAGCTGCTCTGTTGCAACTGATTCGGCGAAATACCCAACTTGATCATTGTGTCCCGATACATGATGTTTATGGCACTGCCATTGTCGACCAAGACTCGGCTAAATTTCACGTTCAGCTTGGGTCCAACCAAAGTTGGATCCACCACCAGTGCATAGTTCCCTGGGCTTGGCATGATCCTTGGGTTATCCGCCCTGCTCCAAGTGATCTCCTGCTCAGACCAGTTCAAGTACTTTGGAACTGCTGGCATCACGGCATTCACCTCCTTTGCTCGTCTCAACTGACTTTTCTTGTCAGTTGGCTCGGTCACGAAAACCACATAACTCTGATGTGCTTCCTTGTAATCATTCCCAGGGTATCCACCTTGCCTACTTGGGCCATCACCATTGTCACTGCCTCCCATGTTCACCAGGTTAACCGGCTTCGTTGCTGCTGGCCTTGGAGTTCCAGCGTTGACCGGGGTCGCATTGGCTCCGGTTAGCGGCATGTTTGGCCTGAAATTCGGTCTAGGAGCACCTCTTTGAGGTGGTCCTCTTTGACCTTCCGCCTGAATGCGGTGATGCCAACTACAGTTCCGGGTCGAATGATTAGCCGGTTTGCGCGGATCGGTGGTGTGATAACAGCAAGGCCCATCTAATCTGGACTCAAAAGTCAGAGGTGGACTTGGTCCCTCCCACACTTTCTTCGGCCAAGCACCTTGATTCGGCCTCCAAGCTGGACCATCAGTTTTCTGCCTCTGCGCATCTCCTCCACCGGGTTGATCCATGTTTACCGCAGCAACTTGATCAGAACCGTATCTGTAATCCGGATCTCTTCTCTTGTAACCGAATTCATGTCGGTCACTAGGCCTTAATGGTCCAACTCGGTTATTAACTGGTTGCCTCCTGTTTGCTCCCACTGCATCCAATGCGGGCTGTGTTGGATCACCCAGCGCATACGTGTCTGCTATCCGGATCATATCTGCCAGGGTTTTCGGCATATCTCTTTGGAGTTTCTGCCAAAGTGGTGTACCATGCCTGCATCCCTGTGCAAACCATGAAATGGCCTGCTCCTCCACTACACCTTCGCAAGAATTGCGCATGTTGCTCCACCGAGTCAAATACTCTCGGTCTGTCTCCCTCTCTTCCTGCTTGCACGCAGCCAGGAGCTGAGGTCGGTTTGGCCTCTTGTAGGTGCTGGAGAAGTTGCTGTTAAACGCCTGTTCCAAATCCATCCAACAATTGATACTACCCGGTGGCAAGTTATTCAGCCAGATTCGGGCTGGACCTTCTAACATATGCGGGAGATACCGGACCGCCCATCGGCGATTGCCCCCCGCAATGTGCACTGATGATACATAGTCCGTCAGCCAATCCTGTGGCTTGGTGCTGCCATTATACGGCTTCGTGTTGCGGCCGAGCTGAAACAAAGGCACACTTGGCTCATTCATTATCCGAGGTCCAAAGCATGGTGGACCCGGTGGGCCCTGCTCTTCCAGCTTCTCGGACTGGTAGATTCTGTCCAATTTGAGACGCTGATCATCCGGATCCAACATCCGAGGCCCCAGTCTCGACGCCAGTGCATTGTCATACGTCTGGTATCCGGCTCGCGCCATAGCCGAATTGCCATCGTCATAATGGTAGCCCACCTGGCCACCACTCTGCTGCTGCACCTGTGCCATCATTTGCTGTCCGGGGTGGCGAGGCGGTTGACCTCGGCCAGCCGAATTCTCCCTTCCAGTACCCGGATTGCCTTGACCACCACGGTTTCTGCCTTGTCCGCCTTTTCCTTGGGCTGCAAGTTGCTTGCTTGCGTATACCGCATCATAAGTTTGCAGCTGCTTGCTCTTACCCGAGTTCACACTTTGGGCTCGGTCAATCCCAACATGCGGAGAGGACGCTTGCCCCTTAGACTTCTGGCTAGCAGCCCTAACCGAGACAACTACCCGGGAACCACCAGCATCCGGATTAGCTTTCCTGTAGGCCTCATTCTGCCTGTTGCACACATCCACTAGCTCATTCACTCTCTCCGCCTGCTTGCGCCAAGCATCCCCGGTCAGGTTACTTAATTCAGCTCGCGCTGCTGCTGCAGCCCTAAGATTCTTAGCCGGGGAGCTATAAACCGGCTTGCCTGTTCCGGACCTATGACTAGTGGCTTTACTTGAGCTCGAACCTGCAGCTCTGGCCAACTCGTCGTTGAGGTCCTTGCCTCTGTTACGTAGCTCGGCTTTCTTGCGCGAGCGGTGCACTACAGGAGTAAAGCCATCTGTGATACCATTGGCAGCATTGTATTCTCTCAGGTCTCTATCAAACTCTTGCCTAGACTCTATCACTAACCGAGCCTCTTTTTGCAACCTCAGGCGCTCTGCCTCAAGCTGAGCTACAGTAAGATCAACATTTGCTCCAGGAGCCACTGGCCGAGCTAGCTTTTCCAAGATACCCTCTAAGGAAGCACCCCTGCTTGACGTGCCAAGGGGACCAACCGGATCGGGTTTCTCCTTAGGGAACTTAGCTGTCCGAGTCGGCATATCATCCGGATCGACTGGCGTGGCCAGCTCCTCTGGCACGCTCGTGCTGGCACCTCCTTTGCCTGCAGCAGCGTTTGCGGCAGCCACCATGACCTCCACGCTGCTCCCAGGGCGAGCGCTACGCCCTCCGCGAGCTGCGCGGAAAGACGGAGGATCTGCAGCCACGAGCACCTGCGCCGGGTACTCGCGAACTGGCTCGGTGGCGACGTAGGTGACGAAGCTGCCCAGCGTCATGAGGAAGCCATCCGCGGGGAAGGGCTTGTTGGAGAAGCACCCCGCGTTGTCGCTGATGAAGTTGAACTCGCCGAGCTTGCACACGAGCCCGGAGAGGACCCGCTCGCCGGCACCAGTGACGGAGCCCGTCCGGATGGAAACCCCAGCCAACGCCAATGCTTGCCCCACGGTGGGCGCCAACTGTCGTGGTGGTGTCACGGCAGATGCCATGGGTATGGCTTAAGTGTGGGCTCGCTTGGGCGTTGGGGGAACCGGGGAGGGTTTGCGTGCCTACGAAGCACGCATGAAGACCAAACAAGAAGAACAAAGCAAACCAAGAACAGCGAAGAACACCACGATGTACCCTGCTTCGGGGCCCTCTTGTGGAGGTAACACCCCTACTGCAGCTCTAGCCTACTCTCTTATATCTCAAGTGTTTACAAGTACAAGCGCTCCTTGAGCTGTATGATGAACAATGGAGAGAGCTCCAGGTAGAAGATGAAGCTTGGGGGGGAAATGATGCTCACAATGGTCGATCCTCTCCACAGGAGGAGGTGGTGTTGCCTATATACAGTAACCGAATTACCCTTTTGCCCCTGGCCGCAGAGGACAATGGCATGGACAAGGAGAACAGGACAAACACTGGCCACTGTCACTCAGCCCAGCTCACCCTCTGTTCACCACAGGCTTATCTTTCCTCTTTGAGCTTAAGGCAGTGTAGACCACAGTAGCCTAGCCACTGCCCCTTTCCCGAATAGGCCGAGTCAGCGCCTAGGGGCTTGTGACCCGGAAAACCTGTGGCAGCACCTTGCTGTCTTCTGAGCCCCGGTCAGCAACCTTACAGTGCCCGTGACTTTTACTGACATTACTTGGCCCCTGTGCATCATCCGAGTTGCCCTACCCGGGTCCTTCCTGACCGATCCGGATAACTTAGCCGGCTCTTCTTTCCTGGATCCGGTTAAACCTCACCGGATCCCCTTTGGTCTTTTCTTTCACTGGCTTGAAGTAGGACTGACCGAATCGCCTTGAGATCCGGCCCAAGTGACCCGGCTAACTTAGCCGGCTCTTCTTTCCTTGATCCGGTTAGACCTTAACTGTTCATAACACATCATCTTTGCCCTACCCGGGGGCAGCCCCCCGACACCAGGTCTCCGGGGACGAACGCTCTGGGCCGCAGTCACCGTCCGTGATAGTTGCGTAAGTCTTGCTGATACACGGCTGTGCGGGTAAGGGCGATGTCGCGTGCTTGCGCCGCCGGGGCCGTCGTCCGCCACCGCCACCGCCGCTTCTAGGGACGTTCGGCCGTTGGACCGGAGGCGGCCGCGACCTTCCACCCTCGACCGCCGCGAGAAAGTCCCGCCTTGGGCCGCCGGGGCCGTCGTCCGCCACCGCCACCGCCGCTTCTAGTGACGTTCGGCCGTTGGACCGGAGGCGGCCGCGACCTTCCACCGCCCGGAAGGTGTTCGACGAAAGGTACGTGCGAATCAACCTATATTTTTTTGGTTGAACAAGTGATGTAAATTCATTCTAATTTGTTTGTCTTGCATCTAAAGATCTGTGGATTTGGCACTCCTTCTTTGGCATGTCAGGCTCTCACAACGATATCAACGTGCTTCAAAGATCACCGGTGTTTGATAGGTTGGCCGAGGGCAATGCACCGGTGATCAACTTTGATGTTAATGGAAATGCATATGACAAGGGGTACTACCTTGCTGACGGTATATACCCTTCATGGTCTGTCTTTGTGAAGACCATTCGCAGGCCAGAAAGTGAGAAATCTCGTAAGTTTGCTCAGCAACAAGAAGCTTGCCGGAAGGATGTCGAGCGAGCATTTGGTGTGTTCCAATCCAGGTTTGCTATTGTTCGACACCCGGCAAGAACGTGGAGCAAGGAGGTCATGTGGAAGGTGATGACTGCTTGCGTGATCATGTACAACATGATTGTCGAGAATGAACGGGATGATGCTAGGCTATTTGATCAAGGCTGGAAATTTGAGGGTGAGTTGGTTGCGCCTACACCTGGACCGGCGACAGACGACCATTATTCAGACGTGTATGCAGATATGCGTGACAAGACACAACATGAACGTCTACAGAATGATCTGATAGAGCACATGTGGACTCATCTGGGAAACCAGTAGTGCTACCTGTTTGTTTTTCATTCAAATCGAACTTTGTTGTAATAAATGAACGATATGTCAGTGTGTTTATTTTCTATCCAAACTTTGTTGTGAAATGAATAAAATTTCTGTGAAACTGTTTTTTTTATGAAATGCGGCCGGCCGTTGGGGGCACTTCCACCGCAAAGCGGACAAAGGCCCAGAATATGTCCGCTGTCCGCCCAAAGCGGCAGAATCGGTACGGAAAGCCTGTCCACATGCGCTGGACCGTTGGAGGTGCCCTAATAATTGTAGAAATCACATGAATTTTACAGGTCGCCGGCGACGAGGTCGCTCTCGGCAGCAACAACGCCAAAATGGATAGAGCTAGAAGCGCGCGTCGCCTCAAAACGCGCAGAGCGGGGACACGATTCCCACTCCACAGCCGTGCACTCACAGATGGATCTTCCCTGACCGGAGGGAGACACCAGAGATCCCACAGCACCGGCGAGTCGCACCGTCCGTCTACATAAACGACGGCGACCGGATGTCCATCTCCTGCGTCCAGGCACTCTTGTCCTGGGCGTGGACGTGCCAGTAGCTCTGCGCGTTTGGGGCCTAGAGCACACGTGAATGGAGCAGGGCCGGCAATCAAGACCGATGGTGGGTGCTGCTGATGCAGCTTCCATGCCATGGCTGAACGAACTTGAGCGAGCACGAGCAGCATGGTACTGCAAATCTGCAATGTCGGGTAGCGAAAGCCGCCGGTAGTTGAGTAGCAGGAGCACGGGCAGCATGCGAATTCAAACGGCCCGACCGGTGCTTCTCCCTCTTTTGGACATGCAGTGATCTGCCCGCGTAGACGAGAGACGATGGCCTTTTTTAAGTTGGGATGGACGCACGGTTGGTTGTTGCCTGTCTTTCCGCTTTCATCCTTTTCTTCGGTTTTCTCTGTTGCCTGCTGCCGCTTTCACGTTGTCCGAATGGCATGGTCGTCCTCGTCACCAGAGATGAAGTCGGGATAGAGATGCATGCTGCCACATTCATTTCAATAATATCGTGAGAAGCGAAAAATAAACACACAAACCCAGAAACAGATTCAGAAGAAATATATACTCCCTCCGTTCAGCTCACCCTCGACCTCGAGGCTTAAAACATACTCCCTCCGTTCCGATGAGGAAGACGTATACTGTATTTGCATCCCAAAGCGGACAGAATCGGTACGGAAAGCCTGTCCACATGCGCTGGGCCGTTGGAGGTGCCCTAATAATCGTAGAAATCACATGAATTTTACAGGTCGCCGGCGACGAGGTCGCTCTCGGCAGCAACAACGCCAAAATGGATAGAGCTAGAAGCGCGCGTCGCCTCAAAGCGCGCAGAGCGGGGACACGATTCCCACTCCACAGCCGTGCACTCACAGATGGATCTTCCCTGACCGGAGACACGAGAGATCCCACAGCACCGGCGAGTCGCACCGTCCGTCTACATAAACGACGGCGACCGGATGTCCATCTCCTGCGTCCAGGCACTCTTGTCCTGGGCGTGGACGTGCCAGTAGCTCTGCGCCACCGCGTCCGGGTCCGCTCCGGCCGCGCCGGGCTTGCCCCTCTGTGACCTGACCATTGACAAGAAGATAAAGCATCAGTTTTGCCGCAATGTTGACGTAAGGTACGATGTGAGTATGTGACGGTGACTGCGGCGACGGCCGACGCCGATAAGGATCATCCACCTTTTTTGCGTTACGTGGAGCTAGGCGCATCCAGAACCCAGAATCGTTTTCATCTAAGGCTTGCGAAACCTACAGCTTTCTGGTGGTGAATCCGGATCTTGTTTGAACAAAGAATCGATCGCCGACGTACGGCGCCAGCCCGGCGGTGACAAGTCGCCGCCCTTTGCCCAATAGCGACGGGAGCCGAGAGAAGGCGGGTCGATTTCGCCGCGCTTCTCCAGGCACGCGTGTCGACTGCCGAGTCGAGGGAAAACGAAGGTGCCGGATCCGTTCGAATCATCGCAGGAACAAGCCACCTCGGGGAGTTCTATGTAACGTGCCGAGTAGAGGGCGAGCCAGGTGCCAAAGCTAGAAAGCCTCCGATCAAGTTGGAGAATGCCGAAAAATGGCTTGCTTTTTCTCCTGAAAGAATCAGGATTTACAGACACGTGGTGCCAGAATATGAAAAGGCATATGTAAGCGGAATATGGTTGTGTGGACTGCAGATGTGGAGTAGTGAGGAAATATCACGGAAAGTCTTTTTGGCTCCCGAATTTTAGTGCTCATTCCATTTAAAGAAATTCAAATTTAATGTTTATAAGTTTTAGAAAAATTCGACTAAAATCCTGCATGTTATTTATGATCTATCTCTCACAAACGTGCAAAATATCGATTAGAAATACTTAATATTCTGAGCTAAACTGAAATGACATACTATATATTTTGGAGATTTAAAGTGTGTACATTTAGATCCATGCAGTTGTGATTTTTATGTAACATGAAAGTATTTCAAATCGATATTTTACATGTTTGTGGGATACATCATATAAACATATAAATATGATTTTTTTTAAGTACATAGATCATTGAACCTCGTGAGTCAATTATTGTGCATAGATCATTGGACCTCGTGGGTCAATCGATTTTTTTAAGTACATAGATCATTGAACCTTTTTTAAGTACATAAATCAATATATACTCGGAATGATTGTGCCGAGAAGAGGAATTTATATATGAGCAATGTGATGTGTGATTGGTTTTCACTAACCTCCGCTCTCCGATGACGCCGTCAATGATCATGTGCGCAATGTGGACTCCGGCCGGCTGGAATTCCTTGGCGAGAGACTGAGACAACCCCCTCAGAGCAAACTTGCCGCAACCTGCATGCGTTTTAGATTCAAGATGTAATAACAGATGCGGCTGTGTTCAAATATGGGACGTTATATAATTGCGTACGACTTACTTAGGTCAGGATAACCGGCGAATCCGGTGACCGACGCCGACGAGCCTGTGAAGATGATGGTGCCCCTGCCCCTCTCTACCATTCCCGGGATAACCTGTAACAATTGCCATGGAGAGACCGACATATATCACGGGCTAGCTAGACTGAAGTGAGGCCAGTCAGCAAGGGGATGGAGGTAGAGGAATTGAGGAGGTACACTACTTGCTGCGCGCAATGGAAGGCCCCGGCCGCGCAGACAGCGATAACGCGGTGGAAGGTGTCCGGGGAGATGGAGAGAAAGGGCTTGGGACGGGCCGCGGCGTCTCCGCCGTCGTCGTCGCCCGGTGGTTCGCAGGCGTTGTAGACGAGCACCTCGACGGGGCCGAGGGAGAGCACGCCCTCGAAGGCCTCACGCACGGAGCGCGCGTCGTCGCAGTCCACGCGGAGCGCGAACACCTGCGCCTTGGCCTCCTGTGCTATCTCCTCCGCCAGCTGAGACAGCTTATCTGCACATGGTCGTCGTCATGCAAGAACGGCGGTACAAAGAATGGACGATGGAGAACGTCGCCGACGAAAGCAGAGAGGGCTTGTAGTAAGTACCGAGGTCGCGGGAGAGGATGGCAACAGTATAGCCCTCGGAGGCGAACTTGCGAGCCACCGCCGAGCCGAGCCTCGGCCCGACGCCGACCACGGCGGCGATGCCCCTCGAGGAGGTCGACCTGGACACCGTCCTCAGCATATGTGTAGCCAGCTGTGTAGAGGGAGAGGGAGAGAGGAAGACGGGCAGCTTAGCTACTTGGCGAGATAGCAAGCGGTTCCTGTGTTCGGTTTTGAACATGGGAGCAGTTTACGGTTGCCCGTCTTGGTTTCTCCGTTGGTTTCTACATGTAGCATACCAACCAGGCTGACTCATCCCGTACCAACGGCGGAGTGCGACAGCACAAGATCCAGATGACAAACAACTTGACAAGACGGTCCATCGGATGACAATTGCATGCCTGGCATAATCCTAGTGTACTTATTATTATTTTAAAAAAGGTGTACTTAATATTTTATTCAACTGTTTGCGTCGGAGTGAGATCTTGCGCTGGAGCTGAACGACAATTTTCCGGTCTGGTCCCGTATACTTATCTTCTTTGGTCCACATACCCCAAGTGCACATGTGTACTGCCTATGCCTGTCAGTTGCAACTTGCAAATGCATAGCAGCAACGCTCTATGAGCTAACAAAAGGGTTAGATTCAGATGGATTCTGGTCGATCATCCCGTATTCAGCGTTCTCCTAGGCCTCACTTGGTTACTTGCATCTTTTTTTTTTGGCCATTTGCGTATGTGCTTCTCCTAGGCCTTACTGTGTTCAGTGTTCTCCTCGGACATGTTTGGTTACCTCCATCATTTTCGGCCTGCATTTGTATTTGGATGGGGTATGGTCCTAGGAAAAAACAGGCATTAGCCATGTTGTTCATGCCATTTGGTTACACACGACGTGTTTACCAATCACGTTCGGCAGGAAATGAGGGTTTAAGCAGCGGCGCTTGGTATCTCTGTTTTACATACTCTCACACATCTTATCTATGTGGTTAATTTACCTCACACTATCTCTACCGTCGATGACGAGCACAACGACAATACGACACAGAGTGGAGGTGGAAGTTAAAAATGCACGTGCAGCAATCACGGACTAATAGCCGCTGTGGGGACAACGAGTTCACGGTTACGACCGACGGCGGCTGAGCGTCGATGATGGAGAGGTCAAAAATACGTTTATTCCAAGCACAGTAACTGCTGCTGCAATGAAAGAGTTCAAGGGGGTGGGCGGTGGCGACAGAAGTTAAAAAACCCACATACACTAGACGCGGTCAAAACACCTATATCTCAATACAATCTCTATTTGTATATGATCTAAAACATGAAAGTTGTGCGAAACATCGAGATTCACCTCCTAGTCAAAACATTCATAAGGGTTCTATTTGATTAGGCACCTGAATTGGCACTTGAATCGGACTGAACCGACTGTTTGCCAAGCTACTGTTCTCCTGTTCTCTCGAATCTATACAACCGAATGCGACGAATTTGATAAAATTCGTCTAAAAAGTTCTGAATATCGGTTTGAAATTAAGAAGTTACAATTGACAAAACTCAAAACACAGCATGGGGTCGACGCGCGTAGTTGTCGATGTACATTGATTAGAGAGGTACATTCCACCCTATCGATTTCCATCGCACCACTCCGATCCACACCTGGTGCACTCTCCAGATCATTTGTAAATAACTAAATATACATCAAAAGTGGCCAAATAAGAACAAGGTAGTGTTAATTTTTTCTTTTTAAAATCTGAATATTTTTTTAAAAATCTGAAGATTTTGAACCGAACAAATTTCAAATCTGAACATTTTTTAAAATCTAATTTTCCAAAATTTGAATATATATATACAAAATCTGAACATTTTTACAAAAGGAACAGTTTTCAAATATGAATTTTTCTTTTCCAAATTTTGAAGCTAAATATTTTTATATTTGAACAATTTTATATCTAAACGTTTTCTAAGTTTAAACTATTTTAAAATCTTTTAAAATTTGAATCTTTTTTATTTTTTAATTATGTACATTTTTAGATTGAGCAATTTTCAAATTTGAATATTTTAAAATCTCAATATTTTTAAATTCTGAACAGTTTTAGATCTAAGCAATTTACAAGATCATAGAAAGGTAGAAAAAAACCAAAAAAGAAGATAAAAAAGAACAGAATGGGCCGGGCGGCAACGGGATTCCTTCGGGTGGCAGCTGAAATGCCGCTGCGGGCCTCGTATAGAATATGCCCATGAAACACCGCTCGGCTAGGGAAATCACTAGAAAAAAGATTCCCTTTGCAAAGGGACCCCACACTCGTTCTCGTCGCGACAAGTGTTGTATTCTCTTTGCTCGGTCCCCCACGTTTGTTTGCATGTCTGCCAAGTGTTGCTACGAGATTAAAAGTGGGGAAGATGAAATAGAAAGGGATACGAGAGATGGGAGGGCAGCTTTTGCCTTTATTTTTCAAAACCAAAATTTCAAAACGAAATATCTTGAGAACCCGCTCATCCAAATTGTGAACCGTTTTCACCTTTGAACTTCTCGCGTCGAGATTTTCAAAACTAGATCACATGTTGATAGGTTTTGACGAACTTTTTTTGTGTACTCACGGTTGTGTATAGTTTGTACTTCCCGTTCTATGTACTTTCGTACTACATTTTCTGTGTAGTTGTACTTTCCTATGTCTATGTACTTTGTACTTCGTGTTCTATGTAGTTTTGTACTTTCTGTTCTTTATAGTTGTACACCCTGTAATTTGTACACCGTTTTTCTGTGTAGTTTGTACTCCATGTTTTGTGTAGTTTGTACACTGTCTTTTATACAACTAATAACTCATATTTTATACTTTCTTAATATTCGTGCATGTTCAACTATTGTAGTCGTCTAGAACAAGGCGCAGTCCGACATGATGCGCCGTAGGCGAATAGAACTCTGCGAAGCTGAGCCATTGAGGCGAAGCCGAGCCGTAGTACACGGTACGACCAATACGCGAAACGATGCGCAACGACCAATACACCTCATTCAAGATATTTATTAATATTTATCGAGATTCGGCTAGCTCTGCTCCTTGCTAGCGTGGGCTGCCAGGCCACTCGAAGGAAATTTAGCCCGTTAAGAGTGGACACAACCGAATCCAGCCTGAGGGAGCTGCTGTCTGATGGGCTTGACTCTACCCTAAAAAAAACTTGTTCGCAAGCAGTTTTTTGATGTCCGCTTTTTTTTTTGCTGCACGACAAGAGGCTTCAGGAGACATAAGCTTCTCGGGTTCGAGCTGTGATCTCCATTGAGAGATAAGAGGGTGTTAAAGTGGTATCCGAGGTTCGTTTCAGTCGCTTGGGATTGTAGATCTTCAGCCGTAAAATTCCGGTTCGGGTAGGTGAACTCAGCGAGGAATTGATCTCGATCGATCTCCTTGCTGAGAACCCGTAAGTTCTGATACTAGTTTGTTGGATCGATCGATCGCCACGACGACACCCTCTAAACCAACACTGCATACCCAATTTGTCTTGGAGGCGATGGGGGAGACGAACGCCGCGGTGGCGGAGGCTATGGAGACCATCAAGTCGGGGTTGGCGGTGCTCCAGACACATATGGGAGCCCTGGACTCGCGGATGGGGCTCGTGGACAACGGGTACTAGCAGAAGGCTTCGTAGTTGGATCTTCATTCGCGCGTCGTCTCGGATCATACCCGTGTGATGGACACGCTGGAGAGGAGGCAGGAGTCCTTGAAGCAGCAACCGCCGGCGACGGCGGAGGTGGTGATGCGCATCAGGGGATCCAAGGCGGCGTCGGTCTTCGAGGATGCAGAAGAAGAACCGGATACGGCCACAGCAACAGACAAAGGCCTCCTGGGATCATCGCCGAACATGGCCTGGCGGGCGGCGACGACACCAGGAGGCGCGGGTGTGCAGATCGACCATAGTCCTTTCCAGCGTCCGATCCAGAGGTCCGAGTATCCATGGTGGCTCGTGGGGATCAAGTTGGTGGTCACCCGAGTAGCGGGGGTGCTGATGGAGGGATCGGCTCATCAAGGCAGCAAGCACATCATGGGGGTGGTGAGCGTGCGCAGATACCCAAGATGTTTTTCCCCAAATTCAGTGGATAGCACCCTCGCATCTAGAGAGATCAGTGCGTAGACTATTTCTTCTTGTACAATACTTAGCACTCGATGTGGCTCATGGCAGCTACCTTGCATTTGGAGGGGAACGCCGCGCACTGGTATCAGGCATATAAGAAACGACATAAGGTTCCGGATTGGGACACCTTCATTACTGCAGTTGAGGAGAAATTTGGTGTTGCTGATCATGCACAGGAGGGCCATGAATGCACTGCTTGCTTTGAAGCAAAAGGGGACTATCGATGAATATTGTGCAGCATTCTAGGAACTGGTGTTTCAAATTGCAGGACATAACCCATACTATGATGAAGCGTTCTTTGTGGCACAATTTGTGAAAGGTCTAAAACATGATATTAGAGTGGCAGTAGCATCACAAATCCCAGAAACTATGGATAGAGCAATTATGCTGGCTCAGGTGCAGCAGGACCTGGCAACCCAAGACAAACCATGGGTGCAGCGTTGCAATGCAGCGAAGCTTTATACTGGACCAGCTCGTGGGGAGTACAACAAGCAGCCTCGAGCAGGAAAAAATGACTTCTCGAAGGAAAGACAGCTGTGAGAATATAGACACACTAATGGGTTGTGCTTTAAATGTGGGGAAAATTGTGACCCAGCACACACTCGTGCCAAGAAGGTGGCTGGAGAAGTTCATGCTTTAACTTTAGAAGATCATGCACAAGTGATACCTGAGCTAGTGCTACAGTTATTGGAGATGCAAGATATTGCTGATGCTACTCAGTTGTCTGTTTCCTTGCATGCTCTGGCTGGTTCTGAAGGTGGTGAGACAATTTGGTTGAGAACTCTTTTAAACAACCAAGTGATGCTAGTGCTCATTGACTCTGGCAGTACACATAGTTTTGTTAATTTTGCCTTTTTGAATAGGATACCACACACAACAGTCGAAATTCAGGGTAGCACTGTGAAGGTGGCAAATGGAGAGACATTCTTCTGCAATGAGATGGTGCAAGGATTAAACTGGTGGGTACAAGGGCATTCTTTTGAAACTGACTTGAGAGTGTTGACTGGGGGCTTATGATGCAATCACTGGAGTTGATTGTCTCAAACATCATGGTGATATTACCTGCAACTGGGAAAGCAAACGTCTGAAGTTCCAGTACAAGGGGAAAGAAGTAGTGTTGCAAGGAATTCACAATGGCTCAGTACCACCTGTGTCTGAAGTGCATTACGCCCAGGTACTGAAGTAGGCGAAAGGAAATAATGTTTGTGCGTGTGCAGTACTGGATGATGCTAAAGAACAGTCTCCTGTGCAAGCAAATATAGAAGTGCAACAACTTCTAAAGGAGTTTGCTCCAGTGTTCTCTGAACCAACAGAGCTACCTCCACCGAGGCAGTGTGACCATGCCATTGCGCTCAAACCAGATGCTACACCACCTAACTCTCAGCCATATCGATATTGACCACTCCATAAAGATGAAATCGAGCGCCAGGTGAAGGCTATGCTTCAAGCATGGGTGATTGTGCAGAGCACGGGTCCTTTTGCATCCCGAGTCTGGCTAATTCAGAAAAAATGGAGGGTGGCGGTTTTGCATTTAGTATAGATGGCTAAATGAGCTCACTATTAAGAATACATTTCCAATGCTAGTGATTGATGAGTTACTAGATGAATTAGCGGGTGCAAGTATGTTTTCCAAGCTTGATTTACGTTCAGGTTACCATCAGATAAGGATGAAGCCGGAAGATGAAGAAAAAACAGCATTCAAAATGCATCGAGGGCACTATCAGTTCAGAGTGATGTCGTTTGGCTTGTGCAATGCTCCGGCCACGTTCCAGTGCGTGATGAATTCAGTTCTTGAACCATATTTGCAAAAAAATGTGGGTCTTTATGGGACATTTTAGTATATTGCCCAACAGCAGAGCTCCATCTGGTACACTTAAGGAAATTTTTGGAATCATTACAACAACACAAGCTATATGTGAAACTGTCGAAGTGTTCATTTGGACAGAAGGAACTAGAATATGTCGGTCACATCATCTCAGTGCAGGGAGTAGGAACTGATAGAAAGAAGATCCAACCAATGTCGGACTAGCCAAGACCAATGACTATATCTGAATTCTGAGGGATATTGGGTCTCACTGGATATTATAAAAAAACATAAGGAATTATGGTATTATTGCCAAACCATTATACAATTTGCTGAAGATAAAGGCATTTATCTGGTCTCCTGAAGCAGAGCAAGCCTTTGCGCTGTTGAAACAAGCTATGACAAGCACACCCATGTTAGCCCTGCCCTGTTTTGAGAAAACATTTGAAATAGAAACTGATGCTTGGCTCAGGGGTTGGTGCTGTTTTGATCCAAGAAGGTCATCCAGTGGCGTTTTTTAGCAAAGCATTGAGCCCACAACATTGCTTGCTCTCAATTTACGAAATGAAATTCTTGGCCTTAATTATGGCAGTGGAATGATGGAGACCATACCTCTAGAGGGGTGAGTTCATTATTAGAACTGATCATCATAGCTTGACATATTTAGAAGATCAAAACCTGCACTCTTCTATGCAAATAAAGGCAATGTCCAAGATGATGGGTCTGCAATTCCGGATCGTTTACAAAAAAGGTTGCGACAACACGGCAGCAGATTCGTTGTCTCGAATTGCACCCATCATGCAACTTCAAGAAATTTCAAAACTCAGAACAGTTTGGTCGCAGGAGGTGGTAAACTCTTATGCTACTGATAGTGAAGCTCAACTCAAGCTGCAGCAGTTGGCTTTACACAGCCCAGATGAGAATCAGTGAATTGTGTCATGGTCTAATAAAAAACAAGGACAAAGTTTGGATTGGAGCAAATTCAGCAATTCAAACCAAATTGATTAATGCTTTCCATGCTAGCCCAATTGGGGGTCACTCAGGTATTCTACCTATCTCACACTCAAGAAGTTATTTTCCTAGGCTGGAATGAAAACGGTTGTGGATGAATATGTGAAACAATGTGAAGTATGCCAACATGCAAAACATGCTCTAAGCAAGCCAGTGGGACTGTGGCAGCCCTTACTGAAAGAGCATTTCGTGATCCTTTATGTTTTGTGTGTTAGTTAACAACACTAGTTATACTTTAATCAGGTGTTAAGTGATCGAGGTTTTAGTTATATATAACATATAAGCATCAACACAAAAAAAAAAGAGCAAACCGGATATTTGCAACCAAATATTTCACAAGTACCGGAATATCCGGTCCTAAAGTTGAAGCCAGGGAAATTTGGCTAAGGACCAGAACGATCAGTGTCCTGGAGGCAGCCTGATATTTCGAACTGGATTTTCTTGAAAGTATCAGATTATCCGGTCCAGAAGAAGCAAAGTGGAAAAACTGCCAACTGGAAATTCCTGAAGTTTATCGGATTATCCGCTTGACCGGATTATCCGGTCCTAACTTGGACCGGAATATCTGGCCCCTGACTTTCCAACGGGCAGATTTCTGGGAGGGGTATAAATACCTCTTCACCTACCTCCAGCCAGCCAGCTCGACCAGACCAAGCAAGACCACCATTGTTGCAAGCTCAAAACTACTAGATCTCCCAATCCCTCCACCCAAACTCGTTGAGCTTTGGAGCATTGAAGGAGAAGGCCGAGATCTACATCTTCACCGAAGCATTCTTCATTTCCCCCTCATTCACTTGAGCGATTTGAGCCTAGGGTTTCCACTAGGAAAACCTAGGCATCTTGTTGTACTTACTTGCTTGCTACTTTTGTGTAGCAGATTCGTGGTGCTTGGGAGCTCCCAATCCTTTTGTGGGTTATGCCTCAAGTGTGTTGTAAGGGCTCCAGATTCCGCCTTGAAGGATTCCTATAGTGGAAGGTGAACCGAGCTTTTGGGCGAGGTTCATCGGGGAATAGGGTGAGGCCATTTGTGGCGCTTGAGTTTGAAACTCACACCCCTCCTACAAGACGTACTCCCCTAAAAAGGAGGAACTTGGGAATACATCCTTGTCTCCGCGTGCTTCTTGTTCGGTTACTCCTTACTCTTTAGTTATTACTTGTATCTTATCTTGTTTAGGCTTAACTTGTCATATAGGTAAATTCACCGTAGTTGCATATCTAGAGAATTTACCTTTGTGTCAAGCCTTAATCCAAAAAGAATTAAAATTTGGAGTAGCACCTATTCACCCCCTCTAGGTGGCCATACAATCCTTTCCATTCGTATCAGAGTCACGCTCTTTATTTGGGCTTAACCGCCTAAGAGAAGTATGACCCTCGACGAGAATGGGAATGAGATTCCCGAGACCCCCATCGCTTTCACTTCGGTTTCCATAGAGGACTTCAATTCCATGAAGACCTCTATGGAAACTAAAATGGAAAAGTTGCAAGATATGATTATGCAACTCATGGAGGCAAAGGGTATCACATCTCCTCCCACTCCTCTTACTCCGGAGCTTCCTAAGAAACCCTTGGGGGAAGAGGTTGATGGGAAGACGGGGGTTGAGAACTCTAAAATTGACTCCTAATTAAACCAACTAATGGGAAGGGAGAGTATGGTTCAGTTCCTTTCTCGTACTCTCCCGACCCAGTTGTCCCTCATCCTCCCATGCACCTAAGGGAAATCCACCTAGTCTAAATGCATCCTCGTTTACTAATTGGCAAGCTTCTATGAGATCTCATGTGAACAGTGCCAACATTGAGCTTTGGAGGATCATTGTAGATGGATACAAGGCGGTGATGAATCCAACTTGACAAGGCGAGAACAAGTTGATTGTCAACTAAATGCCACCGCTCTTGATTTGATCCGTGTTGCCGTGGGAGATAAGGATATGCACCACATTCAACATTGCACCACCGCCAAAGAAGCTTGGGATTGTCTTACGGAGGTGTTCGTTGGAAATGATAGCATGAGGAGAAATAGATATGAAGCTATGAGCAATCAAATTGAAGGTTTCTTCATGCAAGATGGAGAAACTCATGAGGATATGTATCAAAGGCTCAAGGCTCTTGCTAACGCATATAGAGACCTTGGTGCTATACATGTGAATGATGCTTATATCAAGAGGAAGTATGTGAATGCCCTCATGCCTTTGAAGCGGCCGACTTGAAGAGTCTCCAAGGAAGACACAACTACGCCGATTTGACCTCAAATGAAGTCATGCAAGAGATGCAATCTTACAAAGTTCAAGCCCAAATTGCTCAAGACTCTCGTGCCCGGGCTATTGGAATGCACCAAGGTTCCTCACTTGCTTTGAAGGCCAAGGTGGTGGAACAAGATGAAGACCAAGAACATGAAGAGGGAAGCTACTTGGATCCCGAAGAACTCAAGATTGCCCATAGAGACTATGTGGCTCTTGCGGCAAGGACCTTTTGGAAGAACCCATCCAAAGCTAAAGCTCAAGTGGAGCAAAAGTTCAAATCAAGTGGTTACAAGGAGGGCAAACCAAAGATGAAGACTTGCTTCAATTGTCAAGATAGATATCACTACGTTGTCGAGTGTCCTTATGAGAACCGTGAAGAACATGGTGGAAGACTTATTCTCAAGGAGGCTTCAAGGTCTTCTAGCAAGAAGCCTTACTTCAAGAAGCCCATCTCCAACAAGAAGCCACCTTCAAAGATTGTGTTGGTGACAAGAGAAGAATATACATCCGGGGATGAGAGTGAAGAAGAAACAACCACAAGTGGAGTGGCCGTTAGCCATTACTTCATCGACACCCTCTTCTCTTTTGAATCCCCCAATGAGAATGTCCCCATCCAATCCGCTACATGTCTCATGGCCAAGGGCCCCGAGGTATCATCTTTCCCTCCTTCTAAGACTATGAATGAAATACATGATCTTATGAGTCTTAGAGTAAAGGAAGAAAATGTTGCTTTGGATTTCTTGTTGACTAACTTGCAAGGTGAATGCAAGATTCGATTTGAGATTCTTATGAGTCAATATGGCATGGCACAAGATCTCCTTGAGGAAAAGGGGAGACTTGAAAGAGAAAATGCTAATGAGATTGCTTCCCTCACCGTTGCTCTTGAGGAAGAGCATGAGCTTCGAGTTTCTCTTGAAGAGAGCTTGATAATATTGATGAATCAAAATGATATCTTTCTAAAATCATTAAAGAACGTGACCATGCTATTGCTAAATACAAAGTTTTCAAGAAAGAAAAGGTCAATTTGGTGTTGGTCATAATAGACTAACCGAGGAGCTAGAGAAGCTCACCAAGGCTCACAAGGCCTTGGAGAGTGATCACTCTACCTCACCAAGTCTTTTGAACAACTTCAAATTCAACTTACTAAAATTGATGTACCTAGTTCCTCTACTCCTTGTGATCATGCAAATGTCATTGAGGAAAATGCTAGGTTGAAGAATGAACTTGCCAAGGCCTCTAGCCCTCAAGGTGAGAAACCTCTTTATGAGCTTTTGCAAACGCAAAAGCCACACATAGGGAAAGAGGGCCTTGGTTATGTTGCCAAGAAGAAGAAGAAGAACAAAACAAGAAGAAGGCAAGCCCGCACAAGCAAAGAAGACTACCATTGCGAGTAGTGATGCCACAAGGGGCAAAACCACTCGTAATGACTTTGCGGGAAATGCTAACCCCAACTATATTCTTTATGTTGATTATTATGGGGATGTTTATGCAAAATATGTTGGTCCCTATGATGGTTTCATTGCTTATTCTATTTGGGTTCCTAAGACCCTTGTTGCTAACAAACGAGGACCCATTGCAAAATGGGTACCTAAAACCAAGCAATGATTTCTTGTAGGACTATGCTTCCGGTGGGTCAAAATGGGTGATTGATAGTGGATGCACAAGTCATATGACCGGAAGCAAGGAGATTATGACGGAGTTGAGAACAAGTTTAAATCATGGAACCGTCACATATGGAGACAAGTCAAAAGCTAAGGTATCGGGACTCGGCAAGGTGGTAGTCGCACCGGATATCACCCTTGTGAATGTCATGCTTGTTGAGTCCCTTGGTTATAATTTAATGTCCGTTCGTGCTCTTAATAAGATGAACTTTGATGTACATTTTACTATTGATATGGTGATACTCTTGTGGAGCAAGACTCTAAAGGTTGCTTTCGTTGGGTATGTCGAACAAGAGTTGTTCGTGGTGGACTTTTCGGGTCTACCACCACTCAAGCGATGTGCTTATTCGGAAGGGCCGACGTGGGGTGGTTGTGGCATCGCCGCTTGTCCCATGTCAATATGAGAACTTTGCAAAGTCTTCACAAGGGTGGTCACATTCTTGGACTAAAAGACAATGTTTCCTTTGCCAAAGATCGTGTTTGTAGGGCTTGTGTTGAAGGAAAGATGCATGATTCTTCCCACCCAATCAAGGCTTTTATCTCATCAAAGAGGATATTGGAACTCCTTCATGTGGATCTCTTTGGTGCCGTTCCCGAAGCTAGCCTTGGGGGAAGAATATTGTTTGGTGATTGTTGATGACTACTCAAGATACACATGGGTTTATTTCTTCAAGTTCAAGAGTGAAACCCAACAAACCGTCATCGACTTCACCAATGAAGTTCAACGTCAACACAACCTTCCCATATTGGCCATTAGAAGTGACAATGGCTCCGAGTTCAAGAACTACACCTTGGATGAGTTTCTTAGTGAAGAGGGAATTCGTCATCAATATTCCGCTGCATATACCCCTCAACAAAATGGTGTAGCCGAAAGGAAGAACCGGACTCTTATGGATATGGCTAGGTCCATGTTGGCGGAGTTTAAATCTCCACTTTTTTTTGGGCCGAAGCCATCTCCACACGTGTCATTCATCTAACCGGCTCTACTTTCGCTCAAGGTTGAACAAGACTCCTTATGAAATCCTCACCGGCAACAAACCCAATGTTGGCTATTTCCGGGTGTTTGGTTGTAAGTGTTTCTATTTGAGAAAGGGAGTTCGTTTAACCAAGTTTCAATCTAAAGCCCTTGAGGGTATATTTGTTGGTTACGGTCTCAAATCCCACACTTATAGAATCTTCGATGTACTCTCACGGGTTATCGTTGAGTCTTGTAGTGTGGAGTTTGAAGAAAATGATGGCTCCCAAGTGGCGCAATTTCATGTTTGTGATGTAGATAATGAAGAACCACAAGACTCCATAAAGAAGATGGGCGTTGGATTCTTTCGCCCTATTGAGCTTCATCAAGATGGAAGTCAAGGAGAAACAAGCTCTACTCATGTGGAACCCCTTCATCACAAGACCTTCATGCGCCATCCCGGGAGCAAATGAGGAACCTAACCAAGAACAAGAACAAGACCCTCAACAAGTTGATGAGAACATTGCCAATGAACCCAATGAACCTTCCACTCAAGTGCAATGCTCTAATCAAGACCAAGATCAACCCTCTACTTCAACCAATGAAGAAGTGCATAATGAAGATCAAGGTCATCAAGACGGTCAAGACGGGACTCAAATGATCAAGATGATCAAGTGATACCTCCTCGCTCCAATGAGGATATCGAAGCCCGTCGTAAAGCAAGAGTTTTGGAACTTAGAAATAAAGAGTCATAAGCTAGAAGCAATTCTTGGTGACTTGAACAACAAGGTTACCACAAGGCGTCAATTGGCAAGCTTTAGTGAGCATCAAGCACATATCTCCATGGTGGAACCAAAGAAAGTCTTTGAAGCTCTTGAAGATCCGGATTGGTTGGAAGCCATGCATGAAGAACTCAACAACTTCGAGCGCAACAAGGTGTGGAAGTTAGTTGAGAAGCCCAAAGAGTGCCGCAATGTTATAGGCACAAAGTGGATATTCAAGAACAAGCAAGATGAACATGGAATGGTTGTGAGGAACAAGGCAAGATTGGTGGCACAAGGATACTCTCAAGTTGAAGGCATTGATTTTGGAGAGACTTTTGCTCCCGTGGCTCGCCTTGAGTCCATCCGTATCCTTCTTGCATATGCATCACATCATAACTTTAAATTGCAACAAATGGATGTGAAAAGTGCCTTTCTTAATGGTCCTTTAAAGGAGTTGGTATATGTTAAGCAGGTTTGAGGACCCAAACTTCCCTAACCATGTCTACAAGCTTGATAAGGCGCTCTATGGTCTCAAACAAGCACCTCGTGCATGGTATGAGCACCTAAGAGAGCTATTGCTAGACCGTGGATTTGAAGTGGGGCAAATCGATCCCACCCTTTTCACAAAAAGGGTTAAAGGGGAGCTTTTCATATGCCAACTATATGTGGATGATATTATCTTTGGCTCATCTAACCAAGCTTTTAATGATGAATTTTCAAAGCTTATGACCGATAGGTTTGAGATGTCTATGATGGGGGAGTTGAAGTTCTTTCTTGGTTTTGAGATCAAGCAATTGAATGAAGGGACTTTCATCTCTCAAACCAAATATACCCAAGACATGCTCAAGAAATTCAAGATGCAAGATGCTAAGGAGAAACGCTTTCCTATGGACACCAAATGTCATCTACAACTTAACCCAAAGGGTATAGATGTCGATCAAAAGGAATACCGCTCCATGATTGGTTTTTTCTTTATCTTTGTGCATCTAGACCCGATATTGTGTTGAGTGTAGGGGTGTGTGCAAGGTATCAAGCCGCTCCTAAAGAAAGCCACTTGGTGGCGGTCAAGAGAATCCTTCGATATTTGGTTTATACCCCAAGGTTTGGTTTGTGGTATCCAAAGGGCTCAACTTTCTCACTTTGTGGGTACACGGACTCGGATTGGGCCGGTTGTCTTGATGATAGGAAATCAACTTCCGGGCATGCCAATTCCTTGGTAGGTCCTTGGTGAGTTGGTCTTCTAAGAAGCAAAATTGCATATCTCTTTCCACCGCCGAAGCCGAGTATGTGGCAGCCGCTAGTGCTTGCACTCAATTGTTATGGATGAGGCAAACTTTAAAGGAATACGGTGTCAATAGTGACAAAGTGCCTCTTTTGTGTGACAATGAAAGTATGGTCAAGATTGCCCACAACCCGGTGCAACATTCAAGAACGAAGCATATTGAGATTCGTCATCATTTTATTCGAGATCATGTTGCCCGAGGAGATATTGAGCTAGGCTATGTTCCCACAAGAGCCAACCTTGCCGATATATTCACGAAGCCTCTTGATGAAGCAAGATTCACTTTCTTGAGGAGTGAGCTAAATATCGTGACTCAAGGAGCTTGACTTGACTATCTTGCATAAACACCTATATCTTGACTATCTATTTGGTTTAGGTGTAGGCATGGACATAGGGGGAGTACGGTCCTAATACATTGGACTATCCCTCCCCCATTATGCCGATATTAAGAATTTATTTGCTTCTCTATATTCGCTCTATGAATTGTGAGCTTAAAATGACGAGTAGTGGTAGTGAACCCAAGATATATCTTCGCGGTGTCACGCCACAACACTCAAACATGGTGGCCTAGGCCACCGCCCTCTTCTTTATGAAGAGTTGGTTCTTATTTGGTTCTTAGTTGCAAATATTTTTGAAGTTCTTTTGGCTTTATGGAAAACACACTCAATCTTGGCATTTTATTTGTTTGATTCTTGCAAGTTTGAGTGTGAAGTACCATGTTCAGTTTGGCACACTAAATCCCAAGCCTATCTTACCTAAAAACACTTCTATCTTATGCACACAAGTCTCTGGTTTGAAAATGTGGAAGTAGGGTTCAGCAGGTCAGAAATTCCGGTGTTTTCATGGAATTTCCGCTGAATCGGAATATCCGGTCCAATTCGGACCGGAATATCCGGTCGGGCAGTTTCGCGTTTTTAACAGGGGAGCGTCGGGGTGAAGGACACATACGAGTCTTTCATCCACCCCCGACCCTCTCTCACCTGTGCTCCGCCTGCCGTCCCCGTGTCGTTCCGGCGCCTCCGGCCACCGATTCCTCCGGCCCCCAGCCGGATCTAGTTCTCCTCCTCCGCGGGAACCTTCCTCTGTGCACCATTTCCGTCATGGATGAGGGTAATGTCTTCTTTCTCAAATCCTAGGTGGTTTCCACCTATCTTTTGTGAAGATGTTTCTTCTAGTGATTCCTTGGAGATTATGGTGCCCAGTTGATCTCTCTTGCATGCTAAACACACTAGGTTAGCCCCTTTGTAGTCAATCTATAGTTAGACCTAGGTTTGTCACTGGTTTTGCAGACAGTTTGGTCAGACCGGAATATCCGGTTCGTTTCTGGACCAAAATATCCGGCTCCTGCTTATTCTGCTCAGCAGAGCTGTGATTTGCCTCGGACAAAGTAGTATCGACTCCTTTGTGCTCTCCTATTGTATCTAGCATTGTTCCATGTTACTTGTGTGTACTTATCCCTGCTATCCACCTATTGCTATATTTCACAGGTGATTCGAGTAGACCTCCTATGAAGACGTATGAACGCAATAGAGATGCAGTGAGAAAAGCCAAAATCCCTGCAAAGAAGACTACATCTAAGCCTCCAGCTTCTGCATCTAGGAAGAAAAAGGGCAAAGAGGCAAGGCCTAATTACTGGGAGATGAACAACATTGACTATGCTAAAGTTAGGCAGGGAGATTGGTACATCAAGGAAGAAAGAGATGATGAAATTGAAGATCCTAAGTTTTGGTGCATGGAGCAGCTATACATTCACAAGGACATCTATCTCAACTACAAGCACCCTATTCGTCCAATGCTTCCAATAAAACTGAAGACCCTCACGGACAAGCCCAACTTTGCTCAAGCTGCACATGTGGTGAAACAGTTTGGTCTGGTTCCTCTCATGGAACATCAATGCAATTTCAGTGTGCTTCTGGTGCTGCAATTCTTTTCTACACTTGTCATAGAGAATGATATTGTCAAGACTCTCAAATGGATGATTGGGACAACTCAGTGTGAGTCCAGTTTCGTCAAGTTTGCCTCTGTCCCGGGGTATCTATTCAGTGGCTTTCCCCCTCTTGGACATCACATGCATGGTGTAGATAGGCCCAACAAGAACAAGGCAATGAGAAAAATGTATGGTCCAGGTGGACACATTGGAAAGAAAGAAGGTCTTCTCCCTCTATACGACCAACTTGTGGGTATTTTGAGATCCAACATTGCACCAAGTGGAGGTAACAACGATGCCATCACCAGTCCACTAGTCAACTTATTATGCCTAGCTGAGAAGTGCATTGCAAATGATGATTCAGCCCGTGATTTCAAGGTAGATGTCATGGACTATATTTTCCATGAGATGTATGATGCCATGGTAGGTGGACTCACTATTCCTTATGCTCCCTACATTATGATGCTTATCAAGGATACCTTGCGGAACCAAGATTTCAGTCAGGAAGTTGTGGAGTCTCACTACTACAAGAAAGTCTATAATAAGAAGGCTACATCTACTGCTGCTTCTGCCCCTGCCAGAGATTCTTTCATGAGAGATGCACGCCCTTCTGGTGCACCTCGTCAAGCAACTGCCCCTTCCTTTACTCCTAAGTCAAAGAACCTAACTGGTTCCAGAAACACATTCTATGCATGAACGTTGACATCCGCCATGGCCTGTATGATGCTTATTGTGAGAGGCAGAATATTCTCAAGAGACTCCCTAGCCTGCCAGGTGACCTCCCGTGTCAGATCCTCTTTCTTATGACAGCTGGAATGACGGTGCTCAGACTCCATGGGTTCAAATGGAGAAATATCTTCTTGAGTCAGCTCCTTCAGCCTCTTCCCGTACCTCCCGCACTTGTGCCACTGCTCGTGACGAAGATGAAGAAGACACTGAGGCTGAGTATGAAGATGATGGTGAAGATGATGATGAGGATGATGGCGATGAGGACTCCGAGTCTGAGGAGTGATCCCTTTGGGACGTAGCATCACTCTTTCCCCTTTTCGGTGTTTCGATGCCAAAGGGGAGAAGTAGTTCTATTAGGATCTCCGTGTGGGATTTCCATGGGTTCGGGCACAAGCATATGCGTTTATCATTCTTATTGCGCTTTTGTCCATTTATCTTTATTTGTCGAACTTATTTGATTTTTGTGAGCTTTGAACCATGTGGGATTTATTTTTATGTTTGAGACATATGGATTTCTTATTATGTATGGTTGAGACTACATTATATTGTGTTATGATCTCTATGGATTTTTATCTACATCTATATGCCCGAGGTATGATTTCCATCTCAAGTCTCAACCTAGTATGTGATATGTCTCATATTGGGCAATTGTTGGTGTCTCTATCATGTTGTTGTATCTTGTTGGAAATTGTTCTTCTCTATATGTGTGTATTTGCATTCCAAGGCAAACTAATTATATGCACACATTTAGGGGGAGTCCTTTCCATTTTTTTCTTGAGAACATGATCTAGTTGGGGAATTTTATTGCAAATCCTAGTGTTGTCATCTAACACCAAAAAGGGGGAGATTGAAAGAGCATTTCGTGATCCGTTGTGTTTTGTGTGTTAGTTAACAACACTAGTGATACTTTAATCAGGTGTTAAGTGATGCAGGTTTTAGTTGTATATAACATATAAGCATCAACACCAAAAAGAAAGAAGAAAAGAGCAAACCAGATATTTGCAACCGGATATTTCACAAGTACCGGAATATCCGGTCCTGAAGTTGAAGCTAGGGAAATTCGGCTAAGGACCAGAACGATCAGTGTCCTGGAGGTAGCCGGATATTTTGAACCGTATTTTCTTGAAAGTATCGGATTATCCGGTCCAGAAGAAGCAAAGTGGAAAAACTGCTAAGGACTAGAACGCGAAGTGTTCTGGAGGGAGCCGAATATTTCCAACCAGAAATTCCTGAAGTTTATCGGATTATCCGCTTGACTGGATTATCCGGTCCTAACTTGGACCGGAATATCTGGTCCCCTGACTCTCCGACGGGCAGATTTCTGGGAGTGGTAGAAATACCCCTCCACCTACCTCCAGCCAGCCAGCTCGACCAGACCAAGCAAGACACCATTGTTGCAAGCTCAAAACTACTTGATCTCCCAATCCCTCCACCCAAACTCGTTGATCTTTGGAGCATTGAAGGAGAAGGCCGAGATCTACATCTTCACCGAAGCGTTCTTCATTTCTCCCTCATTCACTTGAGCGATTTGAGCCTAGGGTTTCCACTAGGAAAACCTAGGCATCTTGTTGTACTTACTTGCTTGCTATTTTTATGTAGCAGATTCGTGGTGCTTGGGAGCTCCCAATCCTTTTGCGGGTTGTGCCTCAAGTGTGTTGTAAGGGCTCTGGATTTTTCCTTGAAGGATTCCGATAGTGGAAGGTGAACCGAGCTTTTGGGCGAGGTTCATCGGAGAATAGGGTGAGGCCATTTGTGGCGCTTGAGTTTGAAACTCACACCCCTCCAACGAGACGTACTCCCCTAAAAAGGAGGAACTCGGGAATACATCCTTGTCTTCGCGTGCTTCCCGTTCGGTTACTCCTTACTCTTTAGTTATTACTTGTATCTTATCTTGTTTAGGCTTAACTTGTCATATAGGTAAATTCACCGTAGTTGCATATCTAGAGAATTTACCTTTGTGTCAAGCCTTAATCGAAAAAGAATTAAAATTTGGAGTAGCACCTATTCACCCCCCCCCCTCTAGGTGGCCATACGATCCTCCCTTACCAATTTCCAAAGGAGTGTGGAGAGAATTGACAATGGATTTTGTCGAGGGTTTACCATTGTCTGGAGGAGCAAATGTCATTATGGTGATTGTCGATCGACTATCCAAATATGCTCATTTCGTGCCCTTAAACATCCTTTCACAGCTCCTTCAGTTGCTCAAGCTTTTCTTGATTCAGTGGTCAAATTGGATGGGGTGCCGCTGACTATCGTATCAGATAGGGATAAAATCTTCACCAGTAAATTTTGGAAAGAGGTGTTTCGCTGTTGGGCACGAAATTGCAATTTACTACTGCTTATCATCCGGAAACGTACGGCCAAACTGAACGCGTAAACCAGTGTTTGCAGATGTTTCTGCGTTGTGCAGTACATGACTCACCAAAAACTTGGAGGAAATGGCTCCCTTTAGCAGAGTTGTGGTATAACTCTTCTGAGCATGCTTCCATCGGATGTTCACCGTTCAAAGCACTATATGGAGTGGAGCCAAACCTAGGGGCGATGCCCATGGATGCGGACCTACCTGGAAAGAAGCTGGGGAGCTGTTGGCTGACAGGAAGCAGCAACTGGACAAGCTCAAGGCTCATTTGCCAGCTGCACAGAATAGAATGAAGATACAGGCAAATGAAAACAGAAAAGAGAGAGTGTTTCAGGTGGGAGAGTAGGTGTTGCTCAAACCGCAGCCCTATGCCCAGTCATCGTTGGTGAACAGATCCAACCACAAATTAGCATACAAAGTCTTTGGTCCATACAATATTGTGGAGAATATAGGTGAGGTAGCATACAAGTTGAACCTCCCTGACAGCTCGATGATCCACAATTGAAGTCGTTCACCCCAGATTATACCCCTGTGTTTACAGAGGTACCAAATGTTGCTGAATAGGACACTTTGGAGACTCAACCTGAAGAAATCCTTGACAAACACATGGTGAAAAAGGGAACTCTACTATTACAGAGGTGTTGGTCAAATGGAAGAAACTGCAGGCAACAATGGCGACATGGGAGGACCTGTACATGCTCAAGGTGAGATTTCCACATGCACTTGCTTGGGGACAAGCAAGCTATGTTGGGGGAGGTGATGTAACAGCTGCGCTGCTCATGTCGGGCGAGACGTAATCCATGAAGGCGTCACCGAGTCAGATAGGCGGATCAATCGGTGACGCAATGAGCTGGCGAGTAGTTGAAAGAAGGGCCCGCCTGTCGGTGTGGTGACCAGTTGCGTGCGTGAGTGCTAGGGGAATATAACCAGCTGTAAAGGGAAAGAGGCACATGTACTGAATGAACAAAGAATTCTAAACCTATCCCAATTCGTCTCTCCTTGAATCCCAATTCGTCTCTCCCAGTCTATGTATCCTTGATACGTCTCAAACGTATCTATAATTTTTGATGTTCCATGTATGTTTTATACCAATTGCTAGATGTTTTATATACACTTCATATCATTTTTATGCATTTTCTGGGACTAACCTATTAACAAGATGCCACAGTGACAGTTCCTGTTTTCTGCTGTCTTTTTGTTTCAGAAAAGCTAGTCAGGAAATATTCTCGGTATTGGACGAAAATCCATGAGGATGAGTTTTACACCGACACGATGATGAAGTCCGAAGGGCGAACGAAGAGGCGCCTTGAGGGGCTCAGATGCCACCTGGGCGCAGCCCCACCTGGTGGCGCGCTGGGGGGTCGTCTGGCTCCCTCGGGTTTCCCCTCGCATCGCCCTTTCGCCTATATATTCACCTCCTCCCAAAAACCCTAAATACCTGAGCATTATTCCACAAAAAGTTCCGTCACTGCCGCCGTCGTCAACCCTAGTTCTGAAGGGTTCTAAAGCTCTTTCCGGCACCCTGCCGGAGGAGAAGATCATCGTCGGAAGGCTCTACATCACCATGCCCGCCTTCGGACAGATGTATGATTAGTTCATCCTTGGACTACGGGTCCATAGCAGTAGCTAGATGATTGTCTCTCCACTTTGTGCTATCATGTTTAGATCTTCTGAGCTGCCTAACATGATCAAGATCATCTTATTGCAATGCTACATGTTGTGTTTGCTGGGATTCGATGAATTGTGAAGTTATGATCAAGTTGCTTATCTATTTATCTACTGTTTTATTTATGTTCTTGCATGCTCTCCGATGCTAGTAGATGCTTTGGCCAAGTAGATGCTAGTATCTCCAAGAAAGAGTATTTATGCTAGATAGTGGGTTCATGCCTCCAGTAATCTGGGCTCGAGCGACATAAACGACTAAGGTTATGGATGTGCTGTTGCCACTAGGGTTAAAATAACTTTCCTTTGCTTATATGTGTTGCTTATATGTCTCATGCATTGTTTACATTACACACCATGCTTAATGCAATTATTCGATGCTTTCAACTTAAGTGTTCTGGTTTTGACATATTATGTCTTTGTTTTGCATTTTCTCTTTGACAAGTGTTAAGTGAAATTCTTTAAAGGTGGAAGAGCTTCACATAAGGCTAGTAAACAGTAGCTAAAGTTTAAAATAAATGTTCATAATGTGTCTCTACAGAACCAAGTGAACTTATGTTTAGATGCACTAACCCTCTAATGAAGTTTATGTTGAGTTTGGTGTGAAGGAAGTTTTCAAGTATCAAGAGAGAAGGGTGATAAAAGAAGATTAAGAAGGGAGAAGAGCTTAAGCTTGGGGAGGCTCCCATGAATCTACCCTGCATATTTCAAGAAGACTCAAGCGTCTATGCTTGGGGATGCCCAAGGCATCCCCTTCTTCGTCGATAAATTATCATGTCATTTCTAGTGAGACTATATTTTTATTCCTTCACATTTTAAGTGATGTTCTTGGAGCGACTGTGTGTTTTTATATTCAGTTTGTTTATGTTTTGTTCTCTGGTCATAACTAAGTTGGACCTAGCATTCTTGTTTGGGAGAGAGACACGCTCCGCTTTTTCATGGAATACTCCTGTTCTTCGGTTATATTTGTTGAGTATTCTGTTCTAGCACTGCTATGCTTCTAGCTCTGGTTTTTCACGTATCTCTTGTTCAGAGCTATTAGTTCTTTTGAAAAAAGTACTCTCTTACTTCACTTATACTTGTTTGGAGAGTTTATTAAATAAGTTGATTGGCGTTTGGTTGGAACAGAAAATGTTGTGCGTGTGGTAATGGTATGATAAAAATTGCATAGTCTTGTAGATCATTGAACTTTGATAACTTGATTCCTTGCAAATGTTTTGAGGTATTGATTAATAGATGTAAATGCTTGCTGGTTACTTAAGTTAAAATTATTAGTGGATTATTGTCTTTAAGCTTGTACCGTACTACAAACTCTGCTAAAACGGTTGAAGGTGTAGTTGGTCTTGATAGTTTTTCATGTCTAAAAGTAATTCGTAATTAACATAGTTGTGTGCTAAGGTCGAGGGATCTAACGGGGTAGTTGTACCACCGTGAACGACCTTCCTTGGAGTAAAATTTAATCATGCTCTTAATGTTGAACCTGCTAGTCGTTTGCAATAAATTTGTGAGTTCTTTTTTAGTAAAGTTAAGCTACGGTTTTGGTACTTCCACCATCCAAATTTTGCTAGCCTCTTCGGTGTGTTGTGCATTTCCCTCTTCTCACCTCGAGAGTTGGAGCATACTTCGCCAGTACATCCAAATCTCGTGGGAGGACTTCCTCTTGTTCTCCTACACATAAGCCCATACATCTTCCTCAAAACATCCACCATACCTACCTATCACAGCATTTCCATAACTGTTCCGAGATATATTGCCATGCAACTTCCATCATACATTACATGACTTGTTGTCATGCATTATTGTTATATATTGCTTTGCATGATTCTATATAGCTGACGTGTGGTTTACCCATGTTACACTAGATCATTGCACATCCTGCTACACTGGCAGAGGCATTCAGTTTCATACATCATGTTCTGTTTATTATGAGTTATTTGTACAAAAAGTGTGTTGTCATATTAGGATGTTGCCCCTATAGTGAGGGAGAGAAAAGTGCAAAGAACCATGGAGGCCATCGAAAAGAGAAACAGAAAGAGAAAAAAAAAGAGAAAAAGAGAAAAAGAAAAAAAGAGAAAGAAAAAAATAAAGAGAGAGGGGGCAACATCACTATCCTTTTTGCACACTTGTGCTAATGTTTAGCACCTATGTTTCATTTGAGAGAGTTTTCATGTTTCATTAATATAACTATGTGGGGAATCTACACTATAGAACTTGGGTTGTATATTCCAATGACGAGCTTCCTCAAAAGTGCTCCAGATCTTCGTGAGCAACCAAGTTGGATGCACCCCCACTAGTTCCATTGGAGAGCTTTCATACATATATAGCTCTATGTGCATCCGTTGCATGACAATCACTACTCCTTACATAGCTTCGATTATAAGACTTTCTCTTGTCTAATGATCACTTATAACTTTGTGAGCCTTTCTTCCGTTGGCCTTCCAAACCCCCATTATTATTCTCTTTGCCATAACATCCTGGTGTCAAAACCAAATGCTTGCGCTCACCGATTGAGTAAAACTTCAAAACAGTTGATTCATGACGTTCATGTTTATTTTTACTTGACTGGATCCTTTCTATGTTGTGAAAAATTGCTTGATGCTTGGATTGATGGATAGAACTTCTACACTGAATACTTAAAACATCTATAATGAACGTTGTACGGTTTCATGTCTTTAAAGCATCATTTATGAAAAGTCATAGCTTGTTTAACTATCTTGCTTTATGATCTTTTGTTTAATATCAACTATAGACATTTGCTTTGAATGATTTAATTTTAGTTCACATGCTGTACGTTACTATTTGATCAAGATTATGTTGGTAGCATGTCACTCCAAAAATTATATTTGTTATCGTATACCTACTCGGGACGAGTAGGAACTAAGCTTGGGGATGCTGATACGTCTCAAACGTATCTATAATTTTTGATGTTCCATCCATGTTTTATACCAATTGCTACATGTTTTATATACACTTCATATCATTTTTATACATTTTCTGGAACTAACCTATTAACAAGATGCCACAGTGCTAATTCCTGTTTTCTGCTGTCTTTTTGTTTCAGAAAAGCTAGTCAGGAAATATTCTCGGAATTGGACGAAAATCAACGAGGATGATTTTTACACCGACACGATGACGAAGTCTGAAGGGCGAACGAAGAGGCGCCTCGAGGGGCCCAGACGCCACCTGGGCGTGGCCCTACCTGGTGGCACGCCGGGGGGTCGTCTGGCTCCCTCGGGTGGCCCCTCGCACCGCCATTTCGCCTATATATTCACCTCCTCCCGAAAACCCTAAATACCCGAGCATTATTCCACGAAAAGTTCCGTCGCCACCACCGTCGTCAACCCTAGTTCGGGAGGGTTCTGAAGCTTTTCCGGCACCCTACCGGAGGAGAAGAGCATCACCGGAGGGCTCTACATCACCATGCCCACCTCCGGACAGATGCGTGAGTAGTTCATCCTTGGAATACGGGTCCATAGAAGTAGCTAGATGATTGTCTCTCCACTTTGTGCTATCATGTTTAGATCTTGTGAGCTGTCTAACATGATCAAAATCATCTTATTGTAATAATACATATTGTGTTTGCTGGGATTCGATGAATTGTGAAGTTATGATCAAGTTGTTTATCTATTTATCTACTGTTTTATTTGTGTTCTTGCATGCTCTCTGATGCTAGTAGATGCTTTGGTCAAGTAGATGCTAGTATCTCCAAGAGGAGTATTTATGCTAGATAGTGGGCTCATGCCTCCAGTAATCTGGGCTCGAGCGACAGAAACAACTAAGGTTGTGGATGTGCTGTTGCCACTAGGGAGAAAATAACTTTGCTTTGCTTATATGCGTTGCTTATATGTCTCATGCATTGTTTACATTACACACCATGCTTAATGCAATTATTCGATGCTTTCAACTTAATACTCGCGGGAGACACGGATGTTATCTCGGGAGTGGATTATTAGTCATAGATGCAGCTGGTAAGCGGTCTATGTAAAATGTTGTAATGCCCAATAAATACTACATTAAACATCTTGTAATAATATGCATAGTTATGTGTTTGCCATTTGTCAATTGTTTAGCTGTAATTTGTTTACCCAACATGCATTCTATCTTTTATGGAGAGACACCACTAGTGAACTGTGGACCTCGATCCATTCTTTTACACTGATAAAATCACCGTTTCCACCACGTTCTACAACAGTTGTTCACTGTTCCTTTTTGCATTTATATTTATTCTCCACACCATACGTTTAATCTTTGTATTTAGCAAGCCAGAGAGATTGACAACCTTCCTGTTTCGTTGGGGAAAAGTACTTTGATTGTGTTGTGTGTAGGTCCACGTCAAAAGCATTTCAACGACGCTGTTGTTGACACCGTATTGAAGCTCTTCCACCTTCTACTGGTTCGATAACCTTGGTAGATTCAAGGGAAAATTGCTACTGCACTACTTCATACCTTCCTCTTGGGATCTCCCAACGAACATGTGTTTTCACGTCATCAATCCTTCACTGGTTCGAGCGAGAGATAAGAGGGTTTTACCTGTCTATGTCTGGCCATCTCTAGAGGGAACAATTGCAATAGCATGGAAAGAAGCATCGACAGACTGATTATCGGATGAGACTTGTGATGATTCTTTTCTAATAAACTCGTCAATATCACCTTTTGAGATTTAATTATTTTTTTCCTTTTCTTGTCTCTTAGGCTTCTACGAATCGGACTGATGTTTCCCCATAATGAGTCAAATCTGTATAACACAAGATGTAAGAGATGAATAAAATTAAATTTAATGGTGGATGCAACCAGAAATTAGAAGTGTGGATAGTGGATACAAAAGATTAACCGGAATATTGCCCATACCTATTTTCGCGATCAGCCGATGAAGAGGAATTCTCGCGCGGTCACCGCAGGAGCGATGTCGGTCGTCGCCGGCGCTGCGGCGCTGTGGATGCGATCGATCTATCAGTCGCTGGCGCAGCGACGCACGAAACCAGCAGTCAGCCTCTCAGCCACGAAGCACGAACACGAATAGTCGAACACGCGTCAGCGGGGCCTGGGAATCGTGAGCAGATGAGCATATGCGATAGTTCGCAATCCCTATATGACGCTCGTTAGCGTCTCTCAACACGCGCGCCGCCCGAAAGCACCTCCTTCGCGAGGGGTTACTGGGCCAGCCCACATTCTGTGCAGAGAGGTACCTTCACTGTTTTGCTTCGCTGTTCGTTTTCTTTTCTGTTTTCCTGCTCTTTTTCTTTTCTTTTTTTTCTTTTTTTGTTTTTCTTTTTTCGTTTTCTTTTTTCTTTTCTTATTGTTTTTCGTTCTTTTTAAAATTGTTTTTTAAAAATTGTTTAACTTTTTGAAATGGTTTCATTTCAAAAATGGTTCCAAATTAAAAAATGGTTCCAAATTTAAATGGTTCCAAATTTGAAAATTGTTTATTTTTGAAAATGGTTCCAAATTAAAAAATGGTTCCATTTTAAAAATGGTTCCAAATATAAAAATGGTTCCAAATTTAAAATGGTTCCAAATTTGAAAATTGTTCATTTTTTAAATTGTTCATTTTTTAAAATGGTTTAGTAAATTAAAAAATGGTTCCATTTTTGAAAATGGTCCAAATTTTAAAATGGTTCCGAATTTAAATTGGTTCCAAATTTGAAAATGGTTCCATTTTGAAAATGGTTCCAAATTTCAAAATGGTTCCAAATTTAAAAATTCTTCATTTTGGAAAATTGTTCCAAATTTAAAAACGGTTCCGAATTAAAAAATGTTTCCAAATTTGAAAATAATTCCAAATTTAAAAATGAATTCAATTTTAAATATGTCTCAGATTTTGAAAATATTCAGATCAAAAAAATATTCATGTTTAAAAATATGAACATTTTTTACCGGTTAAAATATGTTCGTAAAACGTAGCTAGTCTTTTTTTTTAGTTGAACGAGCGTAGTTTTTTATTTGAGCTCTATAGGTACGCTCGCCTGCCATTTCAGTTGTTGGGCCGGCCCATCCGGACTCTGCTTCAGGCGGCGGGAGTCTCCGCTGCCGCTAACAGGCGCCGTATAGGCGCTCCCTCGATCGATCGATACAATGCTGTTATCTATTCAGCTCGCACGCGAGCCCACGTGAGAGAGTAGAGACTGACACGCCACGAGCCCACGGCCTGCTTCCTATCTCTCGTCATGCGGCCCAGCGCCTAGGAAACAACCCAATTCCCTTCATGTGCTATACACATATACATAGGCATATATAAAATTTGGGACCCCCAAAATTCGTGGGCCCTGTGTCGGTGGCACAGTTGGCACGGTTGGGGTAGGGGACGGGATGGATTCGACCAACTGCTATGTGGAGGTCGACCACGGCAATGCACAGGTCCTGGCGGCGGAGTAAGTCGGAGGTGGTGGGTTTCCTTCAGTGTTTTTTTGGGACAGCGTTTGCATCAGTTTTGATAAACAGGTGGACTCACGTACAACCTCGTCCTCTGATATCCACAGGGCGGCCACGACGGTACCTGTCAAAGTTAAAACTTCGGCTCCATGGTACCTACGAACTCCACAAGGTACAAAATGTTCACAAGTGCAGCTCCGTCAAATTTTTTTGCACCTCCGGCATTGCGGCCACACCGACTACGACGAGTACAACATCGACCACAACTATCTCAAACATGGCTACATCACGATCGGCTACCTCGATATGGACATCAAGGGCATCGTCTACAACTCATAGGCAACAACAATGTCTGCGTCGTCCCTTGCGTCCACGCCACTACCGCTGTGACTGCGGGACGAAAGAGAAGAGAGACCATTAGAAACACAATCGATGATAATTGAGAGGACTATTTTACCAATGGTTTCATAATTTTGGTAGGCTACTCGGAACAAGAATAATAGAAATATATATCTGAGATTTGAATTGCAGATTGAATATGCTGTTGGAACAGCTTCTGGCCGGAAATGATTGTCCCATATTATGTTTCAGAACTCAATAGGCCCTCTCCAATTCGCATATGTACAACAATTTTTAGCAATGCCAATATAACATAGCTGAATTTAATGTATGTTCAGGTCAGTGTGGATCACAGTGGCTGACTGCACTAGGTTAGTTGTGGTGTGATTTGATATACACTTTTTTTTGAAGAACTACAGCATCATTGTACTGCATTTATTTATTAAATTTAAAGTAAAGTGCTAGGTACAAGAGAGTTGTACCGAAAAACATGCAAGCTAAAAAGAAACAAACTACTCAAAAGTCCAGATGAAACTATCCACCCAGGCTGCAAAGTTGCCATAGGCCTTCCTAGTCGCCCTCAATTTCAGCATCTGTACTTCCTCCTTAAAAACCGATCTGCAATGATATACTTGTTGGTACTCTTCCGCAACAAAGCACTTCTCACCATCACTCATTTCAAGTCCAAACTGACTCATTCATATTGAATGATGAGCAATCGGAGCTCACAATAGACAAGATATAATGCATTCCCTAACATTTCTGTGGAGTAAACTTTAGAAATAATCAAATACAAATGTAAGGACTATTTTTTTGCGCATGACAAGTGTTACTCTGCATTAAAACATCCATTGCTGCAGAGGGCAGGGAATCACCCCGGCCAAAAAATAATTAGCAGCGCAGTGTTGTGGAACAGTGGAAGGGTGGCTGTGTGTGCAAGAGGACTGGCAAATCAAGGTGGAACGAAAGACTCGATCGATATGGGACCTTTCACCAAGCAAACCCGAAGTGAGTTGCCGCACATGGGTCGTTGTTGCTAAACGCTTATTAACCATGTTAAGCTGTGCGGCTTAATACACAACCAATTACCGCCAAAGGTTGTAGAAGTATCTTATATTATTATTTACTAACTAGGAAAAATGCCCGTGCGTTGCAACGGGGAAAAATCCGCCTCGTTCTAACTCACAAGCATCCTTTCCAACATTGGCGACACCTAGGACTCCGCTGACGAAATCTCATTAATTTTGACCAATGCCGAATGTGTTCGTTGAGAAGACGTCAAACTAAAAACATGTTTGTTCAAACGCATAATCATCTCCTCCCACATTTGCGACACTTAAGGCTTCGCCGACAAATTCCCATCAAATTTGACCGTCGTTGATGTGGTTAGTGTAGGGGGCAGCCAAAAAAATAGTTGAGTTAATCTTTGTACCTCTATCTTCTTCTTCACACAGAGCCACACCAATCTGTCCGCCAAACCTGTCTTCTCAATCTCTCACACACAGCAGTGGAGGCACTCAACCTGAAGACCCCATGTGAAGATGCATAAACAAAATAAGGAGTCAGGACAGTGATATGTAAAATGAAAATGTTACTACACACCTAGGACGATCTTTATTTCTAGCACGCTCTTGAAACAACTGTAGAATGAATCAGTGTTTCTTACTGCACCTTATCTTTCCGGTGCCACGAGATCTGCAAAGATGAGACAGAGGGGGTCAAAAATAGGAGAGAGGGGCGGAGACAGATGCCCAGGGAAATATAGCAGCAACAACTTTCAGTCAAATCATTTGTTGTTCATGAGTCTACTCAACTGACGCAGTATAATAACCAACACCCAGGGTATAGAGGTACAAAGATAGATTAAAAGCTTTCCTACGAAATTTTCAAAACATGACAAAATGACCACATATACATTCAACATGAACTCCATATTTGTTACAAACAAGCCGGGCATATGACACTTTAAAAAACAGGTGGTTCGCACAGTTTGACCAATGGGGTTTGCCAGCGCCTTAAAAAAAGACCCTAGCATGCATCTGGAGAGCCAAGTAATAAGCATCTCCTGCTACGAAGGCCCTAGCACCTACCAAAACTACAGAACTGCCACGACATCTCATCAAGAGCGCAACACATGCTCTCACTCAATTGATGAGACTGTAAAGCTCCTCTCCAGGCCAGGAACCACATTCGGAGACAACAAGCAAACATTCTGTTATGGACGTACACAACCAATTAGCACAACTAAAGTACAGGGAGCCAGCAAGAAGACACACACATCGTCTGTTCTCTGCATATCTATCCCATGTATGTAAGCAGCACCTCTAATGAGAGCAGCAAACTACAGGATCACCACTCAACGGCCTCACAAGAACCGAGAGTCCCTTCCCATCAAGCGCCTATGTCAACACCCAGGAGCCACGAAATCACACATCCTAGTTGACAACAAATCAGCAGGAAACAAGAGCAGAATCAGAATTCACAGTCATGGGCAAGGGGGCAGGACAAAGAATGCAGGGTCAGGCGCATCATACAAATCAGCAGGGGAGAGGAAGGGAGGAGGACGCACCAGTACCGCAGACGCTTGCAGCCGGAGCACTTCTTGGTGCTGGCGCCGCCGCACTGCGCGCAGAGCCCCGCCTCCGGCACGGGCGACACGGGCTGCCGCGGCGGGGGCGGGCGAGGCTGCTGGTGGTTCCCCCCTTCCTGGGGCCGCCAAAGCCGCCGCAGCGCCGGACGCGCGCCTCCGCCGGGGACGACGGGAGGAGGGGATCGAGCTCGGGAGGAGGGGATCGAGCTGTAGTATTGTTTTTTTTCGCGACCGTCGGTTGAATGACAGAGGTGGAAGTGGGCTTTTTTCGTTAATGGGCTGGACACGGGAAAGCAGCGCACGAAAAAAAAAGAACCGTTTTCTTTCACTTACCGGTGGCACGGTGGATAAATATGTGATTTGTGGAGGGCAAAATCATCCAAAAAATGACGTATGAGAAGAAGCCTTAATACTTTTATTATTAGGTATAGATATAGATATAGATTTGGAGGCACCGTAAAAGCCTCCACGTTAATCCTCACGTCTAAACTGTTATCCACCGTTAGATCTAAGGATGAATAGCTGAGATTGCTCTTTCGCTGGTAATCTCCTTGCCGACTCCGGACTCCTAATCAATTTCTAATTGTTTAGATCGAGCAGCCTTTGTTCTCCATGGCGTACGCTTCCTCTCCTTCATCCTCTACCAAATCTGAGAAGAAACCTATCTCCTCTCTGTCGTGAAAGGAAAAGAAAATAAATCTCTTCTACATCCTTGTTTCCTGCGTGACGAGTATCAACGTGGCCACAGTCCGGTTCCTCAGCCTGGCTTTGATTGATTTGTTCAGTTGTTCTACATCAGCTCAAGCCAGAGTAGCCGCCTCTACTTCCGGCAATCTATACTGCCCATATTGTGCGCCTCCTAATCTTTCTCCGGATGCAGCAGCGACATGCCGACGTGTTTCAACCGGAAGCTAGATATCCATCACGTTCTTCATCAAAGGAAGAGAAGCTCCCATCTTATCTTCAAGATCTCTGCGTTGTGCGTATTGTGACCATGGTGACGGTGGCGGCTGACACCTAAGCTGCTCCGCCTCCAACACAAAGATCACGGGCGCAACCATCAAGTAAGTCCTCTTTTTTCTTTGACAAGTTGTGCCATCGATTGTTCCAGGATCCATCACCGTGCCAGCCTTGACCAAAATAATGCAGCAGCACATTCTTCAGCTGATTCAGTTCGTAGGTTTCCCTTTATATGGGTTAATGATCTAATGTACGATTAGAACTCCCGGCCGGTCGATCGCGATTGCGATAGATATACGCCTGAAAGGCTGTTCATTGGAGGTTAATACAATTAGGTAATGCTTTTATTTACTGCATACCTCATACCAACGATTTGCCATATGGTTTTCTTCTCCCTGCAACGTGTTTCATCTCCTCAATTATTTGAAGAGACAAACAGTTATGTATACAGTACCTTGACACCTACCATGCTCGGGCGCTCCAGGATTCAATTACTGTAGTCAAGTGATAAATTATCTTTCGAGGACTTCTGCCATTTGGAGTCAAAATTTGGATGTCAAGTTGCTTTGCACTCACAGCTGAGGCAACTTTTATATTCCTTCACTGTTTCACAAAGCTGTTATGGTTGCTGATGTTGGAAAAAGGACTGAAGTTGAACTCCAACACAACTTTGAAGTATCAAGGTTAGAAACAATACTGCTACTTGAAATTTGGAAATATGATGAACCATCTCTTGACGGCACCTGTCCTTTTGCTCACATATGTAGTTAATACTTTGTAGTCTGCACATGAATGAATGGTTCCAGGTTATGAATATGAGTTTTTGTGAGCTGACATTTCCTGTTTTCGCCTCTTTTTTATATTGTTAGTGATAGGAAGCTATTAGGTACCTAATTACAGCCTTGACCTCTTCTTTTCATGCAAATTTAACTACTACTGATTCATGCATATTTTTGAAGAGTAGCTGCATTTGAAAATTATAAATGCTTTTGTCCATATGTATGATAGAGATAAGAATCTCAAATCAACCAGAACATTCACCAGCCTTTGTTCTAATATTTTCTTGCTATATATTATATTTCTTCCCCAGTATATATGGTCCTTTGGCCTAATTAAATACTAGGAAAGGATTCTGCCTTTGTTCTAATACTTCTTAGTAGCATATATAAATCTCTGGATGAATAGTCAGGTGCCAAATAAATAAATATTTGTTATTTGTATCCATGCAGTACTTGAAGTTAATTTGAGATGGGATGCCACCTGACTTATTTCTATTTCATATCCGTATTTGTCAGTACCGTGAAACTTCGACCAGTTATGGCTTCAAGGGAAGGTTTTTTTCCGCTTAGGGTAGATTCATGCGTACTTGACTGCTTGCAAAAATGTGAAGGTGGAAGAGGTTTTGCATAGTAAAAGCACCATGTCCATGAACCTATCAATATCCATGATGTTTCAGTATTCATTGTGAATTTGTGATATATGTTTCTACAGCACCAAGTTTTCTAGGTGAATGGTAAGAGTATTTTTACAGCTTTCGATGCTCCAGTAAAATGTATTGAGTAGTTCCTAATTTCCTACGCCTTCAGTTGCTTCGTGATATACCTTAAGAAAGTGGAAAAAATAACCTGGGAAGGATGATTCTGATTTGTATCTACCATGAGATTTCAGATGTTATAGTTCACATTCACGTCATTCTTCTTTGGAGCAGTTGGTGCAGAATCTACATCGAAAACATTAGAAGTTCAGGACTGAAGGTGATGTTCTTTTTTTTTCCAGTTTTTAATGGTGCCATATATACGTATGCCTATATTCTGCAAGTATGTGGTATGCTCAAATCGTTGCTTAGAAGAACATAGAGTTATTGGCAGCATGCCAGTGCGGGGCAATCACGATGTTCCCTCCCTATGCCATCAACAAGAACCCCAGGTTTCAATGCCCATGTTATTGTTCTGCTGAAAGCTCTATTTTTTTCAAATAATTTTAATAGTTTGGTATATAATGTCAGCCTCTCCCCGTGCACACTCTTAGTTCATAGCTTTATGTTTTTGAGAATGTGATAGACAAATGTTGGCTAAGCATTTGCTTGGATTTACAAAATATCATCGATTTCCGATATACATTTAATTCGTTTATCAGATATTCTTAATGGAACTTTCCTCACTCTCCCTTCTGACTTATTTACAGCATTTTCCATCTATATTTCTAATGGATGAGTCTCCCACAACTTACATAGCTTTCTCTGCCTTCCATACATACCATATTATGCAGTTTGCATACATGGATCTTCAGACAAAGTTATGGAAAAATTAGCTATGTTCTATAACATCTTTTCGGGCCAGGGCCTTGAAGCTTTTGTAATACTTCAACACTGCTTTTTCATATCAAAATCATCATAATATGGTGGATTCATGCAACTATATGGTTTTTCGATAGCTATATATTGGCATGGCAACTCTCGAGAACAAATCCAAATACATTTTTCTCACGGGCGAAGTCTCCATATGAGATATACAAAACTAATGAGGTATCAATTCCAATAGTATACTGATGTTCTATTTTATACAGTTAACTATTTTAGGTGATTTTGATTATATAACATTCATGTTTCTATTTTTCTATGAAATAATTACAGTTTTCGATTAATATAATTTTGCATCAATATTAGCATCGATCGCATCAAGCTAATATAGATGAACAAGATTAAGCTGATTGTAGTTGAAGTACCATGAATTCTGCCATATCCCGTGGCCATGCATAGTGTGAAATATGGTCTAAAGTTAGGGTTGTACATATTGCCTTTCTGTTTGTTCAGACTAAAGATTCATACATATCAATCAAGTTCGAATTTCTTTATACAAATTATACGTGGCTACGGTGACAGAGGCAAGCTGATGACTTTTTTTAACTAAACGTATGATGCCTAAAAGTTATCTCATAAAAACTAATTATAGCAAGTTTATATTTTTGACTTTCTACTCATATAAACACATGTCGTCAGCAATTTAATAACATTGACATTTTTTAGTTTCCTTCTGAGCACATGTGGTATGTTACAGCTCAAATTCCGTTCTGGATGAATTAAAATACAGCAATTTTCAAGTCGTTTGTGTGTAAATAATATGTAATACTATTATGTGATCCTATCATATACAAACGGTTTGTGCTATTGATTAGAAAATGAATATAAGAAATTCCTCCATATCATATGATAATTGGAGCTTTGGGCATGGTAATAGCGAAGAATGATCGGTTCACACACTAATTGGGTGAATATACTTTTCCTACAAGTTACCCAAGTCGACTATGTAACTTCTTTATAGTCAGCTTCCAACAGATAATCTCTACTTTTTTGCTTTGGGCATGGTAATAGCTAAGAATCATCGGTTCACAAACTAATTGGGTGAATATACTTTTCCTACAAGTTACCCAAGTCGACTATGTAGCTTCTTTATAGTCAGCTTCCAACAGATAATCTCTATTCAGCTATACTTATATAACCAATAAGTCTGAAATAAATTCCCAAACAATTGTTTTGTATAGAGCCTGCTCTAATTTGTATTTATAATTTAAAAGAATACTAGCCCGTGCGACCGCACGGGTTGACGGCTAGTATAATTAAGGGCTAGACTTGGAAGATAACGACATGGATAGAGTGAAAAAGATGTCTTGTTCTATTAATTGCAACCGGCAAGGAGATGCACGACCACAAGGGAGAAGGGTCGAATGGTCTCCGGAGGATATATACGACATGATAAATATTTCATTTGGTCGAATATAACTCTCTCTCTAATCAATCCATCTGAAAATATATTCATTATTCCGTGGCAACGCACATGCACATTGCTAGTATAATTTAATATTATTAGAAGTCATAAAAAATCATTTTATATGCATTTGATATTATAGATGTTGATATTTTTCGTATATAATTGGTCAAACAGTCAAACTGTTACAAGTTTGACTTTTAAAAAAACCTAGAAAGCAGGGTAAATAAAAACAGAGAGAGTATTTGCAACTCTCTATGGTAAGGACCAAGCAACATCAGCTTGAACATTTGATCCATTATTGGGTGAACGCATATCAAGAACTTTGTTTACATTTATTGGTCAGCTTGCCATAACCAGGTTCGGTTGTTTTGGTTCACTAGTATCCTGTTGTGACATTGAATTAGTTTAGTTAGTAAAGGAATACAGTTACATGATCAAATTATTGTATAATCAGTACTTAACCAGAATAGAAATCTCTAACTGGTGCACACTGATAGAATTCACGGATATCTCATGCCAAACTTCACCAGACACGCCTAATTAAGATCCATTCTCTAGTAGTAAAAGTAATTCTATCTAGCACGGCACTACATCGACTGCGCATAGTACGCACATGCACGTAGTGATCAGTAATCAGTTTTTTTTTACATAAAACACTCCACTTTATTGATTAAATAACATCCGTATGATAATTCTATCATGCAGTGCTTTCGTCCGCCGCCTGTGTGCGTCCAATGATGCTGGACTTCCTTCGGTCCCTCAAACACACCAACGGTTAGCAAGAGTTTGCAGTGGCAATGGGGGCCTCCTTTCGGTCCCAGCTCGCCACCGCTATGGACGGTCGTCAGATCGAGGTGACCATTCATACATATAGCTTACATATCGTCCCCTTTCCCTCCCGTGCCGCTCCCAGGGCGGCACCGGAGGCGCACCTCCGCCCCGCCCCTAGCCCCCCCCCCCCCTCCTCCGCCCCCCTCGCCGCTGCTGCCGCCGGCCGTCGTGCCGCGGTGGCGGCGGCCTCCCGCCCGCCAAAAAGCGGTCTGGCGGGGGTGTATCTCGCCGCTGCGGACGTCGGGCCCGCCTGGGACGGCGATGGCGGGCCGCCGGCGAGGGCGCGCCGGAGCGGCGGCTCCGGGTCTGGTGGGCGTCGTCTTCGCCTCGCGGGCGGCTGGACGGCGGCGCGGGTGGCGGGACGGCAGGTCGGCGGCTCGGCTGTGGTGCGATGGGCTCGGCCAGGCCGCATCTGGGCTCTGGCGGGCCCGGCGGTGGGGCGGGTCGGCGGCCAGGGGGAGGCGCGGCGTGCGTGCTCGGGCGCGGCGTCGGCGTGTGCGCCTTCGAGCTTCGGCTCTGGTTGCGCAGGGAAGACGCGAGGTGGTGGTGGACGAGCTCGTCCTTGTCTCCGGCCGCCGGCGGCCGTGCGGCACGCTTGGCGCGTGGTGTCGTGCCGCTTGCAGAGCTGCGGCCATGAGCCGTGGTGGCTCCTGTCCACGGGCGGCGCTCCTCCTGGCCTTGCCGGCATGGTGCTCGGGGAGGTGCGGCGGTTGTGCTGCGTCCGGCGGTTCTGTTTCGGTGGTTGGTGTCGGACCTGCTGGCCTGCCGTGCGGGGTGGCTGCTGGTAGTCTCCGCGAGGTGCGGGTGGCTGCGCCGACCTGCGTCGCGCCTCCTCGTCGTCGGGCTTGGTGGTGGTGGTGGTGGTTGGTGAGGCTTGCCGGCGCCGGGTGCAAGGCATGGCTACGTCGAGCGAAAGCTCTGTTCCGGCTGTCGTCGGACAGGCGGCGACGACGCCTTCGGGCGCCGTTTCTCTTTTTGAAGACGCCGTCGTGACGTGGTGCTCGCTTCCACCCGAACCACTCCGGGGGAAACCCTAGATCTTCCGGGATCGGGCGATGATGGCGCTCGGTGTCATGCTCCCCCTTGGGGGCATCGTTTTTGGAGTGGTGGCCGGCTGGAGGGACTTGTGGTTGCGGGAGGAGGTGTCGAGGCTGGTGTGGCGGCAGCATCTGTGGCTGTCTTTTAGGCCGGGGCGGCGGCCCCGGAAGGGGGGTGCTGGCGGCGAGGCTGTCGGGGCTGCTGGGGCAGCGGCAGCAGCGGTTGCCTTTTAGGCCGGGGCGGCGGCCCCGGATTCTGGTACGACGGCCGTGGTCTGCGAGCGGCTTACCTGGTGCAGCTTGGGCTGTGGGTGGCCGGGTCGTGCGGCGTCGTGGCCCGGGTGTGGGCGGTGGCATGTCGGGGCGGCGGCCCCGGAAGGTGGTCCTGGTGGCGTTCCTCCTTGTGTCGTGTGGGCGACAGGTGGAGTGGGTGTTGTGTGTGGGCTCTGCCCCGTGGTGTTCGCTGTTGTTGGCGTTTGTTGTATGGTTTTCGCCCGGTTTCTTCCACTAATAAACCGGGCACCTTCTGCTTAATTAATATATGGGGCAAAGCTTTTGCCCCACAGTTTCAAAAAAAGATCGAGGTGACCATTACATTACACGACGAGTGAGAATATTCTGTGGGATACGGCGAACGTGCTTGGAATCTTGGCAGGGAAAAGAAGCAGCACCTCCAAGCTAGGGAGGATCTCATATCAGCAAATCTTATCGAGGATCGGATCGATCGACCACCATTTCACCATGGCATGTCACTGTGTCAGACAGGTACATGCATTATTGTGCATGTTTGCCTGCCAGCTTGATGCACCTATAAGATCGAACGAAGCATGTGCATGGCATGCTTAAGGCTTAGGGTGTTGAAAACACTGGAATTTGAAATATATGCCAGAAATAGGATAGTCCTAACTTATAAGTTGACAAAGGAACTTTGAATATGGTTCTTGTTAGTTAGGTAAGTGCTATTATTTGGTTCCGTCGCAGAATAAACACAGTATTTTTTTTCTAAAATTCTGTGTCTGTCATAGTTGTCGCGGAAACAACGGAATTTTTCCTTGAGGGCTCCTTTGATTTTATAGGATTTATAAATGATTTGTGTAGGATTCAAATCGTATGGGAATTTTTCCTTCAGATGCCGTTTGATTCATAGGATCATATATTATAGAAAAATCGTATAGAAATCTTATAGTGTAAATTTCATAGAAATATAAAATGAGGTCCAGTCCGATGGAAAATTCCTTCACCACAATGAAAGAAACTTGCTCTTCCCGTACGATTCAGTTAGCCATGCCATCTCAATCCTATAGGATTCCTATTTCTATACTTTTCTTATTCTATGAATCAAAAGTCCCAACGGTTGGACCAAAGTAAAACTTTCATATGGAATTCTATTCAAAGTAGATCAAAGAAAAAATCTAGGAAAGCTTACTAAGATATAGAATCTTCCAAAGTTTCTATAAAAATTAATTGAAGCAAATGTACTCTTGCGGTTGATGCGTCGGAAAAGAAAGCAAAGCTTATAACATGTCTTGATTGTCCGATAGAAGCATAGATTCTTCCTCGCGGTTTGTGGTAGGTATTTTAGCTCCTCTTTGTGTCAAAAAATTTACCACGAGCAACGACCAAGTAAGTGACATATGATTTTGTTTTAAGATGTGGAGTATGTCATCGTTCTTTGCTTATTGTACATGTTACAGATATCCACACTGAATTGAGGTTCATACAACATATATATGACAACTTTATCAGACAATATTTCATCTATAACGTTCATGAACTTAAGCATGTTGTGGTTCGATTCACACAATTTTGAACTTCAAGATTTAATAGACAGATTGCTTTAAGAGCAAACTACGATTTATCAAAATGATGGATGTTAACTTCCAGTATATGTTGCTTCCTAAAAATTGTATGTGTTGGCATAATAGTGCCTCAATAATATATTTAGATTGATCCATAGAAATCTCAGAGATATGTGATTACAATATATGGCAACAATAATGTGTCTCGACCTGAGTCCGATTTTAGAAATCAGGTAACTCATAAAACTAGGATAAGCACCAGACCCACTAGTATTATGAAATTCCACGAGGAGAAAATATTTATAAGTATACTTCTAAATCCCAAATAGAAGGCCCCATACTTTAAACCCTTACTATAGCAAAAAAAAACTATCTGAATAGTGACATTTTTATCATACTAACAATAAAAAAATTGCACGATTAACTATATGAACATTGGCATTTCAGTTATACTAGCAATAAAATATTATTAACAACTAGACAAAAAAATGTCATATATAACGTTTAAAAACTTAAGCCCTTTTTGGTAGGATTCATAATTTGAACTTCAATATTTAATTGACAAACTGATTTAAGAGGAAACTGAGATTTATTAGAAGATAAATGTTAACTTTCTCCGTATATTTCTAGCTACAAAAATTATGTGTTGGCATGATGTTTCCTCAGATTTACATTCATATAGTTTTGACTGACCCCGACTAGAAAACCAGGTGAATGAACAAACTAGGATAACCACAAGACCCATTAGTATTATGGATTTTCATTGGGAGAAGAACAATGGTAACATTACGGTACATCAATCCTTATAAAATCTCACATATTGTACCTAACTATAACAGAAATGCATCTAAACAATGACATTCATGATGTTTCCTCAAATTTACATTCATATAGTTTTGACTGACCCCGACAAGAAAACCAAGTGAATGAACAAGCTAGGATAACCATAAGACCCATTAGTATTATGGATTTTCATTGGGAGAAGAACAATGGTAAAATATTACGGTACATCAGTCCTTATAAAAGCTCACATATTGTACCTAACTATAACAGAAATGCATCTAAACAATGACATTTTATCCTACTAATTAACAATAAGAAATTTGCACGATTAACGATATGAAAGCTCACATTTTAATTAAAATAGCAATAAAAATTGTACTACTTACTTTGTACTAGAACCCATATAAATAGTGGCATGTTAATTAGACTAAAAAAACCAAGTAAATATGCACGATGACCTATGTTTGAAGATAGTTCATCGGTAAGATCGGTGGCACCACACGCTCTCATAAACATGCTTGATCATGACAAGTAAATAAGAACGGGGTACATAATATGCATCTACTTTCATAACTGAAACAAAACCATTGCAATCTCAAACATATATTAACTCATAAAAAGATCCACCACAAAGGTATTACATAGATGACCGTAATCATGTTCAGCAGCTCATACAGTACTAATTAGTGAAGCTCAAGAGAGAGAGATACATAAGTTACTTCCACAAACCCATAGTCCAGAGGTGGACTACTCCCTCTTCATCATGGAGACGGTGGAGAAGTCGTTGGACAAGATGGAGACCACGCCGGCAGCGCCCCGCCGGAGTTTCCCCCCTCCAATCTGTAGCTCCAGGTCTCTGTTTTGGTGTTTCTGTGTTTCTGCGGCGCTCCTTCCAGAGAACGTCGGAGGGCTATTTTTATAGTCGGTTTTAGGTCAAGACGGAGTCGGTGGAGGAAAGATCGACGGCAACGGATCTCCGAGGCCCAAAAGAGGGGGTTCCACGCGGCCCAGGTACCTGGCCGCGTGGGCCCACTCAACTTCGGCCTCCGACTTCCTTTCGTGCGCTTCCTTGGCTCCTACGCTTTGTTCCTTCCAAAAATTGATGCCCGTAAAATATTAGGTCATTTGGACGTCGTTTGGGTCCCTGAAACATTAAAATATAGAAAACAGGGTTTTCTGACTGTGCAGGGTTAATTCCATAAAAATAGGAAACATACCAAATATTCCCAAAATCATTATAAAACAGTGATATAACCCTTATATGATGCAAATATGACTGGAATATAAGTAAAATAATGCAAAGTTCATGTATGCATTTTACATGCATCAGCATGCCTTATATCAGATTCCCCTTTTACTTGATTGATTCTTATGTATAAACCATGTCAGATGAGGGGTGTCTTTAGAAATTGTTTTGTACTAGTGGCTAGTGAATCTATCACATGACACGCAAGTACAACATGTCCAAAATTGGTATTTTTGTGCTGTGCATAATGCTTAATTAGTTGAGCATAATGCCAGGTTAACATAGGTCATTGTGATGGTACTTCTGAGATTCGATTTTCCCACTGACTGGATAACACTATTGGTACAAGTGTTACACACACTAGTGGAAAACGGGGCACTAGTCCCGGTTCCAGAGGGCCTCTAGTTCCGGTTGGGCAACCGGGACTAGCCAATCGGGACTAGAGCCCCCCCCCCCTCTAGTCCCGGTTGTCCACGAACTAGGATAAGAGGCCCTCCCACGTGGCCACGGAGGAGCCCGTGGGGCTGGAGACCTACGAACCAGGGCTAACTTAGACCCTTTTTTTCTTTTCGAATATTTTTCAGGGTTTATGGTTTAGGAGGGGTTTCGGATGGTTTCCATCGTACGGGGATCACGTCGATGCACCAAAAAAACGCGTTTTGGTATATATATAAAAATTATATTACTACATGAAGATCACGTTGATACATATATATAACACATACAAATTAAGTAGTACATGAAGATCACGTTTTCGTATAAAGTACTTAATTACATGGAGATCACTATTACATGGAGCTAGCAATTCGGTTTTAGGTACTATCCGAATTTAGGTATCATAGTGGTACTCTCCGAATTTAGGTATGACATCCGCAAGGAAAAATCCTGCCAATTTCTCCACAATTGCTTTGAAGAGGTCCTATATTGGGAGCGCGTTCCGCTTTCTTGCCAACTTTAAAAGAATGAGATCAAAATGAATACATGAGTTGTGTGTTTATATATCAAATCATAATAAAACAATTATGAATGAAACTCAGCACAACTGATGGTAACAAAATAAAGTTGTGAATAATGTTTACGTACCTCTTTATTTCTTCGGTTGTTTAATCTCTCGTTGGTCCTAATGTGAATGTACTCGCAAACGTAGAATCCACATAAATCAGTCCCCTGTGGTTGTTTATGGCAAGACTGCACAAGAATAGAATTCAATCAAACAATAATCAAGTATGATAATGGTGCGCGGACCTAGGTAGTACTACTTACGTTGTTTAAACACCATGTCAGCTTCGGTTTCCATTTACCGGGTTCTTCTTCCTTGATGAACGATTTCCAAACGCTGCCCGACAAAGAAAATGAACAAAGGAGTTATTAATTACTTGATATCAGGAAATGAACGAAAGAGGCGATAAGAATTGAAATTACTCTGCGAGCATATCAAAATAGGTCTTGTATTGTTTAGGCTCTCTCCTTAATGAGTCAAGGACTTCAACATCTCTAGCGTGAATTTTAATGACGAAAAGAATAAAGTGGAACCTACGCACGTTTATATACACAGTCATGGATAACTCATCAGTTAAAACTTAAAATCTGTTGAGCAAAATAGAATGTGTACAAGACAGTAACACTCACTTGAAGTTGTAAGGAAAAAGTATTTCTTTTTTGTTACGTTGTCGCTTCAAAAACCTTAGAAAATTCCCCGATGTCTCCTTGTTATAAAGGGGATCTTCTATGGTGACTTCGGAAGTGCTAACGCCGGAAGTGCTAACACTTGGATAGATGCGGTGCCGTCAATCTTGACAAATGGTGAAAAAAAATGGGGACGAACTCGAGCTCGGGAGAGGAAATAGATGAGAAAATGTTGATGAACTCGAGCTCAAAAATGGCCATGGCCGGCTCGGGGGTGGGAGATGATATAGAAAAAACTGTAGTCCCGGTTCGCCGGTACTAAAGGGTGCTCGTGCTGGCCCCACCTCTGCGGCCACCTGCCGCGACCCTTTAGTACCGGTTCGTATCACGAACCGGGACTAAAGGTCCCGTTCGAACCGGGATTGGAGCTGGCTGGCTTCCTAGCCATTTGAACCGGGACTAGTGCCCTGTCGTGTCTCGATGCACGGACACCGGGAGTATAGGATACCCCTTTTAGGTTCGGCACGGGGCGCGAAGGAGGCTAAGAATCGTCTTCTCGGGCGGAGTCTAGATCAAGCTCTCCTCTCCACGATCAAAGCATGCAACCAAAGGGACACAAGGAGCTACCCAGGTTCAGTCCGCCCAGAGGCTAAAATCCCTACTCCTGCATGTCTGGATTGATGGGTTCTTCATAGTGTGGCTTACAATGGAGCCTCCCGGATGGGGTACCCGGAAGGGTTTTGGCCCGAGGTAGAAGAAGGACAGATCCTGACCCGGAGGAGATCACCTCCCCCTCTACCTTCGCAGCCCTAGTCTAGTCTTGCTCTGGTTGGACTTGTGCCTTGGTTCTACCTCCTTTCTTGGTTCCCCCCTCCTCCGTGCATTGGTTCTCCTTTTTTAGGCTAAGGGGTTGCCACAAGGTCACGTGAGGGGCACGAGGGACCTTCGGCGTGAAGGACCCTCCTTGTAACATCCCAAGTTTTTCAAAATTTTGAAAAAACTGAAAATCAAAAAACTTTTAAAACTATATATACTTTGAATTGAAAAGTAGAAATCATGCATGCATTCATCTTTCATCTTGTCTTGTTTGCATTTGAATGTTCAAAAGTTGGAACTTTAATTCCACTTGAAAACAATTTGAATTTTTTTTAAGAAGGGCATATTATGCTCCATATAATATTTCTATTTTGCTATGTCTTTATTTGTTCTATTTTGAATCTTGGTTGAGTTTGGATTATATTTATATGAAAACTAAAAATATCTATTTTCCAAAATTACATTTGTGGTAATTGATTTGATTTTAATAAACCACAAATGTTTTTATTTAAAATCCTATTTATAAAGGTTTAAATAATCCTTTATGCAATATTTGAATTTTCAAATATGAAATATTTTGAAAAAGAGTGTTTGAAAGTTTCAAAAGAAAGTTTTTGATTTTATAAATTTTTAGAAATTTGTTTGAGTTGATTTGGACTTTTAAAACAAAAGATATGAAATAATTAAGAAAACCCAGAAAATAGAAAAAGAAAAATTGATGTCGTCATCGCTGACGTCATCGTCTTCAATCTCCAGAACGCAGAAATCACTCCCGTGTCCATTGATTTTTGCCGTTTCTTCTCGACTAGTTGACGTGCACGTGCAATGCACGTAGTATTTGACATGTCGTGGTGACAAATCGAACCACTGAATTTTGCACATTAGGGCAGCCCAACATTGGTTACAACAGCAATCAACCAGAACATCATTTCATGAAACAACTATTTTATCACAAATATAAAACATACATAGACACCGCAAACAACTTCCAGGAACTTTCATAGATCATATATATGCTACAAGTCGGGTGAAGGTGAACCATTCACCAATTAAATAATTACATGCACAGAAATTGCTACAATCAGTACCAGATTGTATGCCTAGTTCATTAGAGTATCATTTCAGCTAATCTCATCTTGCAAATCTGGATGAGCAAGAATTGCGTGTGCCTCCATGGTCGGTAATGTACGCGAGGTCTATTTAATGTTTGCGTTAGCACATGGAAAAGCAATCAATCTGGATGTTAATCAGGCTCTGCTCTGCTTGCACACGAACTCTCCAGATATAAGTCTGCCTGAACCGTACTAAAAAGCTGGTGAGCAGCACATACATTTGAATGCAGTTTTGTGTCCAAGGAAATACCAAAGGGTGACTTGGTGCTTTACATATAGAAATATGCTTACATGATAGAAATCCTATGGAAAAGGTGGACCGAAGTTGAACTAAACTACCACACGTGCTTTATATGTACAGACAGATGCTCATAAAGATAGCCTTAACTCTGAAATGAGCTTGCCTTGCAAATTCTCGCCGTTGATATTGAAATATACTTGGCCGTTCTCATTCAACGATGATCCAAGATAACTTAGGTATGCATAAGCTTCCACATTTCCTGCATCAATGCTTTATATGTGAGTATGTGACTCCTACGTATTATCATCCTTCTTACTATGCTTTACCAGACCAGCTTAGCGCAAATCTGAGTTGCAATTTCTTTGTGTAGAATACCTACAACAGAAAATAGAGGGATCAATCATCTTACCAAGAATGATATATGTGCATCCCAGTAGAGATTGGTGCATGTTCTTCAGAAATAAAAAATATGCATGTGCATCCAGTTGAGTACCTGAACTTTTCTCCATTAATATTTATAAAAGAACAATCTAGTTAACGTTTTTTGTCCATAATTCACTCTGAACATACAGTGCCACACACTATTTTGGAAATAATATGGATTTCATAATAGAAGCTAAACAACCAGGCTAACAATAAGTGTGTACGTGTCGCCCCAAAGATCTACGGACAGATTCATCGTCCTCTTAATCCCTTGGCTGTTCCACATGTATATCCTAATGCCCTCGACATAGCGTTGAAGGTTAATCCAAGTAACACCAAACAGAATCAAACAAGTTGTCATATATGTGACCATTGCTGCTACTTGAGTTCTAGTAATTTTTTGACTGCAATCACCAGTTAAACAGGTCGACCAATCCTTGGACAGATTAATCCACGAACTGGAGAGCAAAATGGTATACACCTTGCTTGAAAAACTCTGGGGCAGGCTCAATGGTCTCGACTGGAGTCGCAGGCGCCGGGCCGCGTCTGCGCACCTGCCACACCCTGACCAGTGCTTGCCACGGTGGAGGCAAGCACGACATTATTCTCATAAGCATGAAATAAAATATTTTTAATTTCAAAATATTACATTTTGAAAAGGTGTCATTAAGTAACAATCCAATTTAATTAAAATAGCTTACAGATTTTAATCAGAATCCTATTGAAGAAGCTTGTAAAAAGCTCCTGAAAAATTGTAAAATGCTCCATAGCATAGATACATGGGCCAGACAAGAAACCTACTATCTAAGTACAAAGCCACAAAACTGAAGCCATGCTCAAATATCAGTCTCACACTCACTTGCATCATCAGCAACAAAGTCTGAACAAAACCAAGAATAAGGAACAGAGATGAAACAAATGAATATGTCAGCAATGGAGAATGACATTAACCTGATATATTCTCCTAATACTTCGTGTCGAACAGAACAGAACCGTGATCAGTTTTTAGTAAAGGGTATGCAACATAGAGGCCATGCCGTTCACTCAAATCTGCTTCTTACTTGAGTTATTATTAGTACTGAATAATATAGCTCATGCTAACATCATGTAGATGGACTGTCAATCAGCCATTACCAGCAGCGGGAACCAAGAATATTACAGCTAATATACATCAAAGGAAAAAGGTCAGAAGTGACAGATCTGCATACAATTCAGTTCTAGCTTTGTCTGGAGTATTCGGTAACATATCTGCATACCATGTAGCGCTTCCTCCAACCTTAGCGTGTTGATTGTATCAATCTCCACAAATTCAGATTGATGTTCAACTTTAGATGCCAAATATTTTCCTTTCTCCCTAGAAAATTAGAAGACAAATAAACAGATCGAGGCTAGTTAGAGAAGAAGTAAGTACAGGCCACTGATTCTTTCAGAGAAAACTAAACTACATCGGATTTGTTTTCCTTACCCTGAATCTAAAAGTTCCCAGTTTAAGTGTATAGGATACTGAATTCAAATATGTGGGAGTACCTTCATGGGTTGCACGAGCTTCAAGAGGCGGGAGCTGCGCACGGAGGCAGAGGATCCCAATCCCGCACACGGAGGTGAGCACGGGCGGGATCTTCATCCGCCTCCAGTCGAGGCTGCCTATGTCCGTCGACACGGCGTGCTCCCTCAGCAGCGCTTCCTCGAACCCGCGCTCCTCGCCCACCTCCTCCTTCCCGCCGCCTCCCTCATCTCCAGTTCTCCACCCTCGTTGCCAGTTCCATCCGCCGCCGGCTCCTCACATCCACCGTCGTCCTCTTCGGCGTGGTCGTTGCCGCCCCTTGCAGTACCGGAAGAGCGGCAGCACGGTAGAGGGGTACGGGTAGTCGGCGGCGCGGAGCTCCGGCATGTTCTCGAGGTTGAACATGAGGTCGACGTCCCGTCAATCCGGGTGGCTCCGCCTCGATTGGATCAGGCGATGACCTTTGGTGGCCAGAAGCAGCAACGCGGCTCCACGGAAGGAAACCGTTGCCGTAATTTCTGGAATCAGATCGTGGGATCGTGGGGGACGCGGAGCGAAAACATATTGGCAGAGGAAACTCTGCCAGGCAGGAAAATTAAATCTTAGTCGTTGATTGGAGTGATAGACTGGATCGGAGGCCTCTGGTAACCCGTGTACTAAGTTGTGTGGCTTTAGGTGAATTCAAGTTTGCTCTTTTATAAGTAGTGGAGATTTATTTCTCGACGTTTTACTCAACCAAATCACGAGCAGTTTCTTCCTATAGCAAGCTCACGACCTCCTCTCTGCGGTGCCACCAAACGCCCCCTCCGAAAACCCCTAGGTTTCCCTAATTTTGGCCGCCATTGCCGCACGTACACCTCCGTTTCCTAAAACGGCCGAATTGATTGCGCTCTTAAATTCGCACGATTTAATCCACCGTTTTCTTCCACGTTTGCTCCTACATAATCCCCACGTCCCCCTCTCTCTTTTGCCCCAAATCCCACAACCCGAGAGCCCCCAGGCTGCTCTCAATCGAGCTCGAAGCACCGCGACGGCCGCCGGCGAATTTCTCCATTTCCGGTGGACGTCGACCACCCCAAGCTCTCTCTCCTTTCCCATCTCCTTTGTTACATCCTTAAGCACCCGTGTGATTTTTCTGTGAATACTTTGCACGCCAGATCGACGGAAGACGTTGCCGGAGTTTCACCGGAGAACCACCTCGGGAAGTCAACGCCGCCGTCGTTCGAAGCTTCGGAAGCTGTCGCCGAGGACGCCATCGAGTTAGCAGTGATCAACTCCGCCATTTGCAGCAGTCTACGAGCCGGGGAGCGGCAGAACGTCGCCGCCGTCCGCATCCGAGCTGGCACCATCGTCCTCTTCTCCGATTCACGTTCACGGTGAGAGCACCAATGTTCCCAGCACCTTTTTCGTGTCAACCATTAGATCTTGATCCAACGTATCAGATTAGATCACTTGATGAAGGGGTACCAGCCAGTAGAATCTCGCCATGTGTCACCTATTTATCAATTTTCGCATTTCTGTCTAGTTTAGACATAAAACTTCCAAAATTCATATCTTTTTAACCGTTTGGCAAAATTTAACAAACTTTATATCCACGGATTCAGAAAAATGAGGAGAATTTATTGAACCAATAAAATTGACGTTTTGAATCGTGCAGAATCATTTATTTTGCAGAATCGTTTAAACCTTATTTTGAGTATAAAATATGTTCAGTAAATTATTTTTGAGACAATAAAATTCCAGTAGCGTGTATTTGAAACCATCTGTCCAGAGGATCCAAGGGTGTAATTTTTAAATGCTTTAACGACATAAATTTGTGTTTGTTGTTTAAAGCCTTTTTAGGTGTTTTAAAAATGTTTAAAGTCATTTAATTGCAATAGTTTTATTTAGTTGCCCCTAGCCAGAGAGACCTTCCCCTTATTTTTGTAAATTATGGTGTCACCTTGTTTTGTTAAACTTATTTTCCTTAGAAATTATTTTAGTCACCTTATTTTTGTTAACTTGTCCTTAGAAATTTTGATTGGTTGTTTGTTAGCCCTTTTTGACCCTCCAAATTGAAAATCACCAAGTTAGAACTAGTGAAAACCATGAAGGGCAAGAAGATGTTGCATTTGCCATCATTGGGATTCTCAACATGAAGCTAGAAGGATAATGAAGGACTTAGCTAAGAAAACACACTCCAGAAGCATCTCCAAAAAGTAAAAGCACTTAGAAGAAATCAAGAGGAACTTCAAAAGGACCAACCACCTATATTCTCTAAGTCTTTCTCTCTTTTCTTTTCTTCTCCCTTAGACTTTGTGGTGGCTAACTTACATCCAAGACCAGCCCTGGTGATACCAAAATCATCAAGTCTGCGGAACCATCAAGTCTACAAAATTTTAATGAAGTCATCACACCAAGGAGAAAGCTACAAGGAAGCCTGGAGGTGATCCTCTGGAAGGATCAACTACATCTTTCTCTCTATCTTTTCTGCCCTTCCTATCCCTCTTTCACTTTGTACATAGACCAAATCCTTGGTGTTTATGACTAAGTCCCTAGAGTGCTAATTGAAGATCATTGAAGATCAATGAAACTACAAGGGAGATGAAGATTCTTTGAAGACCAAAAATGTGAAGACTTGAAGCAACCATACAACCTATTCAAGTTAATTTATATCAAGTTTACTTTATCCAACCTTGACCTAGCCAACTTGTTTAAGTTATTTTGTCTATGTTCCTTAGAATGTTTTGCATGTCATATTTCCTTAGAATAATTGCATCTCATGCATGTCATATTTTTCATATAGTGTTGTTTTTACTTGTATGTTTATTGTGGCTTGTTTGATGTGTTAGAAATTTCGGAGAGAAACGAAGACTTCTGCAACTGCTACTCCTACTCTCACTAATAGCCTTCTTCTTCAAAGGGCAAGATCTAACATGGTGCCCTTCAACTTTGCACTTGAAGCAAACAATCTTGGCCGAATCTTTAACTTGTTCTTGGCCCTTGTTCTTCTTAATAGGCTTGGACTTGATCTTTTTGTTGGAGTTGAATCCAAGTCCACTCTTGTCATTGGGGCGTCTTTGAACACTCAACATATTGTTAAGTGTAGAATCTCCAACATGACGCTTTTCCAAGTCTTTCTTCAAAGAAGTGACTTGGGCCTTGAGCTCATTTAATTCCTCTACATGGTTAGTATCAACACAAACACTAGAGGAAGTAGTGGCTTCATTGTTAGAGCAACAAGGCAATGAAAGTAATTCATCACAAGATTTAGCAATGGCATGAGAGGATGAATCACTAGGACTAGCACATGACAATATAGCATTTCTAGTAGAAGTTGTGCCATTGTCCACATGAGGCTCACAAGATGTTACCTTCGATATAATAGCCTCATGAGCTAACTTTAGCCTAGCATGGGATGCTAGAAGATCATCATTAGAGCTAGAAAGCTTTTCATGACTTTCTTCTAATTTCCCATACTTGCTAGTTAGCAACTCAAGTTGAGCCCTTAGCTCAACATTCTCCTTCAAAATAGATGCTTCACAAGAGATGGAGTTAGTAGCACAAGCATCATTAATATTAGAAATGGAAGAAGACAATTTGGGAAGCTCATCATTCTTAGATAGTTGAGTTTGGAGTTGATCATGAGACTTTATGAGGAGAGAGTGTTCACTTTCTAAAGCCTTGTGAGCTTTGTCAAGTCTCTCTATGTCCTCACTTAGTCTAGCATTGCCAACACCAAATTCAACTTTTTCCTTTTTAAGCACTTTATATTTAGCAATAGCATGATCTCTTTCCTTAATGATTTTAGCAATAATAAGATCATTTGACTCATCAAGAGATTCAAGTTTCTCCTCAAGAGAAACCTAAGCTCTTCTTCTTCGGCAAGAGAAGCTTTCAAGGAAGCTATAGTGATGGAGTCATCTCTCTCAATTTGACATTTCTCATCAAATTGACTTTCCAAATCCTCAATGATTTCCCTACTCTTAATAACATAAGCAATGATTTCACATAGAGGAGGGATAGCATTACTACCTTTGGGGAGAGCACGAAGAACCATCTCACCCATCTTTGTTAAGGATTCAAAATCAAATTGTTCTTCATGAGAATCCTCATCCACATCATCACAATTTGGATTCGAGGTAGGAGATACCTCGGAATCCTTAGCCATAAGGCAAAATGAGTAGTGGGAAGGAAGATGAAGAATTACTTGAAGCTTCATTGAGATCCATGTCTTGTTCCAACAAATGTTGGGATTCCTCTACATTGTTAGTCACACAAGAAATAGAGGATATGGAAGTATTGTTTTCATGGCAACAAGACAATGAAGCATATCATCATGAGATTTAGTTAAACAACTATTACATGATATGCAAGGACTATCAACTCTAGCATGTATGACATTTGGAGTGCTAGAAGTGTTTAAGTCCAAAGATAGAACATTGCAATGAGATAGAGATGAAGTATAGTCAATAGAATATTCACCATCAACAAAGCAATTTCTATCACCACTCACCATATCATTACCTTGTGACAAATCACATGTTGGTGAAGTGGAAGAAGTTGTGAACTCATCACGGCCGGAGGTGGAGGGAGAACAATCATCCTCAATAATATTGGACACTTCATATATATCTTGAAGCTTGGTCCAAAGCTCATGAGCATTTCGAAAAGGCATGATTGAAGCAAGAACTACATCGCTCAAAACACATATAAGACCATTAGAAACTAGAGTCTCGAGATGAGAGTTTTCCTCATCCTCTAAAGATAATTCTTGGGAATCCTTTGGAGGAGGAAAACCCACATCTACAATCCTCTTAATATAATTTGGACCCATGGCCCTAAAAAGATTAAGCATGCGAATTTTCCAAACATCATAATTTGTGCCATCGAATATGAAAGTGGGATCGTGCACTAATTCCCTAAACGACATCTTTTACTCTCTAGGCGGTAAAGCCCAAAAAGAGAGCCCAGGCTCTGATACCAATTGAAAGGACAATGATGTCGCCTAGAGGGGGGGTGAATAGGCGATTAAAACTTTTCCGGTTTAGGCTTGCTAATTGCGGAATAAAACTAGGTGTTTAAATTAACAAGCCAACAACCTAAATAAACTAGGCTCACCTATGTGCACCAACAACTTATGCTAAGCAAGACAAGCAACAAGGTGATAGCAATAGAATACTTCAAGCACGAAGGCTATCACAATGTAAAGTGCATAAGTAAAGAGCTCGGGTATAGAAATAACCGAAGCACGCGGAGACGAGGATGTATTCCCGAGTTCCTCCTTGAAAGGGAGTACGTCTCGTTGGAGAGGTGTGAACCGACACAACGGTTCAACAACCACAAAGGTTTCACCCTCTTCTCCGATGAACCGCACCACAAAGGTTTGGTTCACCTTCCACTATCGGTATTCCTTCGAGGCGGAATCCGGAGCCTTTCAACAACAATCCGAGGCACAACCCACAAAGGGATTGGGGGCTCCCGAACGGCTTTCAACAACAATCCGAGGCACAACCCACAAGGGATTGGGGGCTCCCGAACGGCTTCAAGTGACCACACAAGGGTCCAACCACCACAAAGGCGTCTAGGGTCCGAAGACCCAAGAGTAACAAGTTCACAAGCTTTCAACTTCCACGAATCCTCGTGGAGAGCACACCGATGCACCAAATGCAAAAGGCAAGAGCACAAGTGCTCAAGTCCTCCACTCTCAAATTCCAACAAAGCAACAAATGCTTATGGGGGAATAAGAGAGGAAGAACAAAGAGGAGAACCACTCAAGAACTCCAAGAACTAGATCCACTATGTTCCCCTCACTTAGAGGAGATATTGATTGGTGGAAATGTAGATCTAGGTCTTCTCCTTCAATCCTCCAAAGATCAAAGAGTTTGGGTGGAGGGATTGGGAGATATCAAGGAAATGAGCTTGCAACAATGGAGGAGAGAGAGAGCAAAGGTTGCTGGGCTCAGCTGACTGGCTGGAGGAAGGTGGAGGGGTATTTATACCCCTCCCAGAAAAAGAGCCGTTGCAGCCAGATTCACACCGGAGTTTCCGGCCAAAGTGGCCGGAGACTCCGGCCTACACCGGAAACTCCGGCCCCTGGGGGCGGAAACTCCGGCCCCCACCAGGGGGTGAACCATTTCCAGACGAGAAAAGCACAGGCATAAACTCCGGCCCCTGGGACCGGAAACTCCGGCCTGGGGCGGATACTCCGGCCTATTGGGCCGGAAACTCCGGCCCCCACCAGGGGCTGAACAAGAAAACACTCTCCGAGGAAAACCAAGGACCGGAGACTCCGGTCCAGAAGACCGGAGACTCCGGCCTGAAAGCAGTGAAACTGCAAAGTCTGAAATGCAATAACTTTCTCGTATGAACTCCAAATCAGGTGAATCCAATTGCGTTGGAAAGGTAACGACGAGTGTTACCACACAGAAAGTGGAAATATTAAGGGTCACAAATATAGAGGTGATACCACACATGGGAAGGTGTGGACCCTAACTCGAAGGTGGACCGGTAATATTTCCAACACGAAAACGCAACAAGTTTTCCATAAGAAATCCGTTTTCGAAGAACTTGGGCTTGTCATGAAGATCACGACAAGCACCAAAACCCAACAAGGAGAAAAGCCAAATAAGAACCAAGAAAGATGATATGCCAAATATGCAAAGGTTTGAGCTCTCCACAAAGATGCGATCAAGTTACTCACTTGAGAGCCCCTCTTGATAGTACGCCGTCTATCCTAAAACCCGGTCTCCCACTAACAACATGAGACCGGTAAAATAGAAAACCTATCAAGATCATACCTTTGCCTTGCGCATTCCACTTGAGCTCGATGATGACGATCTTGACTCTCTCAAGTTGGAACACCTTTCTTGATTGTGCTTGCTAGCACATGCTTGATGAAGACTACTCCAAATGCTCCCCCATACTCCATTATGGGAGGGCCTAGCAAAGCTCCGTCTTCATGTCTCCTTTGCAAGCATCAATCAAATGATATCTTCGAGATGCATCATATTGAGCTTGCGCTTCATCTTCTTCTCTTGATATGTAAGATGGCTTGGGGTTAAACATGATTGTTCACTCAATCTTCTTTTCCAAGCCATACTTGCAATAAGCTCAACACTACACATGACCCTTCTTCATATAAACCCTTGAATAGAGCATTGATCATCATGTCATCTTCTAGAGTCCAACACATGAACTCCAACCATTTCCTATGGACAAGATCTACAAGTATATCTCAATGAAAACATTAGTCCATAAGGATTGTCATTAATTACCAAAACCACACATGGGGGCAACCATGCACTTTCAGCTACTCAGGGCCATTTCCATGGTTTTACCTGAGTATGTGCACTTGTGGATTGCCACCCAGGAGCAAAGGGATTTGAAGTTACTACAAGTGAAGATTGCTTCCAGTGCAGCCACTTGGTACTATGGCTCTGCCTTGACGAAGTAAGTTCTAGGAACCTGATTCCGGCAGTTCGCAGTGGATGAATGTCTTGTATGGGTCTGCCTAGAGGAACAGGGGACTGTTTCCCAAAAGTCTCGTCTTAATCTTCTCCTTTTCCTTATCACTAATGGAGTGTAGAGGATAGTTTGGGCTGATTGAGTCAAGTGGTGAACGTGCACAACCTCTCGAGAGTGTCAAAACTAAGTACTTAGCCGTGTCCCCGGTTACGGACAAATCTGAGCAGCTGATCAAGGACGTCAACGGAGAATCCCAACATTCCAATTTCTCAAGTAAAATTTTGAAGGATGAACAAGGGTAGATGAGACAGTGGTTTTCATGCCATGGATGTCTCGATTTGTAGAAAATTGTTTCAAAAGAGTTTGGAAAAATTGGCTTTCTGCAAATTAGCCTTTGAACTCCACCAGCCAAATATGCATATAGGTTATTAGAGTTATTCCACTAAGTGTCCACAGAGTGTCACTTGCCAGATCCATTTTATATGGTTCTGACCCACCTTGTTGCAACATTTTTCCTGTTGCAGGATGTTCAGACGATGAGTGAGGTTTCGTATAAGGTTTCGAGTCCACAACCAACATGTTTTCGCATGTGGCACATGAAGATGATGGAGACTCACTGCTACTTTTATTCCGCTGTGCTGAACTTTGTAAAATGCTAGCCTTGAGCTATGCAAATTGTAATGAAAATTGTAAGTCTGGATCATGCGATGTAATAAAATTTGACGCATTTGCATGATATTCATCTTAGACTGTGTGTGCAAATGAATCGATCCAGGGGTTTGCACTATACACAAGGATCTTGCCAATTTTTAAGTACAGGTCCGCTACACTCCTTCTCTAGTTTAGGGGGAGACGTGGCCTCTCCTCAGCCTAGCGTCTCCCTTAGGTTAGGTGGGAGCGTTCGCCTTGGGGTGGACAGGGGCTGACACCACCACGGGCTGTGCTTCCTGCCCGCGCTACCTTCGCCTTGCTTCCCAAGTCTTCTGAGGTCTTCTAGCGTGAGGTGGAGAGCTTATCCACAGTGATGTGGGGAAGCACCCGAGAGGGAGCCCGGCCTCCTGCCGGGAACTCGGGCTCTCGGGTCCTTCCTTGCCTTCTTGCTTGGTTCGGGGACCCGGCAGGCCCCCAGGACCGGAGCCCTTCGTCGGCGTAGGCCTTGCTTGTCCTGACGGTGAACCCGCCAGCTTGACTTGAGTCTTGGTCTTGTTCATCTTCATCTTGGCCCCACATGGGGTGGACCCACTTTGGCAGCACTAGGGGAACCCCGTGTTCCACTGCTGCGACAGTAGCCCCCGGGCATGGTCCCGGCGGCTCTTGCTCCAGCTGTCGGGCTATGGCCTAAAGATAGGTCAAAGTGGGTCCCTGGGCACCTGGTCTTCCTTCTTTTGCTTAATCAATGGCCTTGAATGTCTTGGAGTTACTCCGCTTGGGGGAGTAACTGCGATGGCCCCCTCGATTCCCAGTAACAGAAGAACCGAGGAGACGCCTGACAGAGGCGCCGCCGCGGCTATAAAAGCGAGGCGTGCCCCTTGCATTTTACCCATCTTCTTCCTCAGTCCAACTCTACGCCTCCCCACAAGCTGCCAACGCCAATGGCGAGAGCGAGGAGGGGAGTTGGGCGCCCTCGTTCTTCTTCAGCTGTTGCGGAGAGTGGCCCCTCCACTCATGGTCAAGCTGTTCCGCGAGGTCGTGGGATTCGCGGTCGCGGCGGTCGTGGAGGCCGCGACACCGCTGCTCCCCCTCCCAGGAGCATGGTTCATACTAGCTTCGCGTCGTTCAAGTTCATCGTGGATCTGAACCACAGGCTTCGTAGCCGGCTTCTCCTGCCGGATTCCTTTGCGACGGCGACAGAGGACATCAGACCCACCGGCTTCTGGCTGCAAGTGGAAGGCTGTCCCAATGGCCCCTCATGGGCCCTGGCAAAGTGCACCGCTGAAGGCGCCATGCTTCTGGGTGAGGGATGGAAGTCGTTCTCCCGCCCCCGCCGCCTGTCCCGGGGCAATGCTTGGCGTTCCATTACGACGGAGATGCGGCGCTCTCCGTGAAGATCTTCGGTGTCGATGGCGGACGCGTGGAGTGCTGCATGGAGAGCAGCAGCGGCAGCTCGAGTTCCTACGACAAGGATGATGATGAGGAAAGCTCATCATACATCAAGGTCGAGGAGAGCTCGTCTTCATGAAGGCGAGGAGCTTCGAGCGGGCGCCATGGAGATCTCGTTGACCTTCTCCCGGCGGCCTTGACTACGTATTTCTGGAAGTAGCGTCTTCCATTGTACGTCGGTGCTCCTTGCTCGATGGGAGCCAATCTTTTTGTTGTAAAAAAGATCGTCCCCGTGTAGTCCTTGTAAATGAAGAAGATCTTGTTTCCTCCTTGTCTCCGTGTCGCGCTCGTGTGAATGAGAACGAGTTTTTTTACAAAACGCGCTCCCATTACTGCAGCAGCCGTAGCGCCAAGGGGTAGGTGGAGCGTGGGAGGCCTATAAAAGGCCCTCCAGACTCCAACTGGCTTGACACATCTTCTCGCCTTGCTCCGCTCCTCTTCTCCCTTTGCCTCTCCACGCCCCGCAGAACAATGTCTGGCGAAGCAGAGATGGCCATGTCCGACGTGTCGACGACGGAGTCCGTCTTCCGAGGCGCGGCGGAGGAAACCACGAGGGCGGAAGCCCGAATCACCGGAAAAGACGAGGTTGTTCCCTGCCCTCGGGTCTCCTTGGTTTTCCCGCGGTGGGGAACATTGCCGGTTATGCTGCCATGGAAGCGTCGGTGGCGCTGGCGACCCGGAAGGACACCATCAAGATGGAGCCGTGGAAGGAGGCCGCAGGCAATCAGAGATTGACCCGTCTCCTCTGTGACCTTGACGATGTCTTCAAGGTAAGGTTGCCTTGGTTTTGGCAATACGACCCTTGGGAAGATCCTGCGCCTTGACTCGATTTCTTTCCTTCGTACAGGATGAGGAGGACATCATGGATAAGTTCGTGGACCACGTGCACCTCCTCTGCAGCCAGCATGTGCCGGGGTTCGCCCGGAAGTTCCCCGGGCCGTGGGACCCCTGAAGATCCTGCGCGAATGCCCTCCTTCATCCCAGGCGTCCCCGGGAGTCCGGAGTTCGCCCGGTAGGTAATAAAACAGAAGACAGATCTGCGCAGCCAGGAGCTCTGAGCTGGCCTTAGTAGCATAGGCTAGATATGTATCTAGGGAAAGCACGACTGAATGTAATTCAGAATTGTAAATTCAGAATGTAAGTTCAGATGAATGCAGCCCTATGGCTCAACTCCCGGGGTCATTTCCCAAACCTCCCTTTGCACTAACGCGTCATCAAGTTTTCAGAGGAGATCTCTTAGGAGACAAGTACTCTAACCGCCTGTACCGGTAGCAGCACCCCTAAGAGCACTATGCCTTCCGGGAGTCCACTCCACAGCCACGGGTACTGGGCCAGATGGGAAATCGGACCGTTCGCCTGGGAGGACGCATTACCCCCGCAAAGGTTCTCATCAACTGTCAAGCATGCGCAGGTTGGTGGTATATTGACTCCAAGCGAGATATTATGCCTAGAATGCAAGATGCACATGCAAAGACTTAGCTGATTTTTGCCGTGCTCTTGATCTGCTCTGTCCTTCCCGGGTATCCAGCTCCTGAGCCGCTCTTCAGCATCCATTCCTGTCCCGGGAGATGCGCTACACATAACAAACTTTCAGTAGGAAAAGAATGGACCCTCCCTTACATGTCGTGAAAGTGTTTCATCCGAAGCAACCCGCAAGCAAAGTTGAATGTGCATTTCTGTGTTTATGTTCTTTAAAACACAGCACTGCCCGTTCCACTTCTTACCGCGGCAGTACAGCATGATCAGGTGGCAGTGCCTACTGATAGGCTACTCGCGCTCGACCTGTCAGCCACCGGCACCATGTCAGCACCCTGCTTGGGGGTTGTTACGGATAACACACTTCACGACAACAAGAGAGGCTCACGGAATTGAAAAACTTATCTTTTATTCCTTGGCGACGATTCTTACACCCTTATACAGAACACTAGCCCCTTGGGCGTGCTTAGTTGACTCGAACTATCTGCGATTCATGTTCGTATTCAGGGGTAGAATTTCTGGAGATTCTCGATGTTCCAGGCATTGCCCTCCGGCCTGCCTTTCTCGTCCTCCAGATAAACAGCTCCGGGTCTCAGGGTATGCGTCACCCGATAAGGTCGTTCCCACTTGGACGACAACTTGTTCATGTTATCAAGTTTCTGCTTCTTGCGGAGAACCAGGTCTCCAGGTTCCAGTACCCGTGAACGGATATGGCGATCATGATAGCAACGGAGCCCTTGCTGGTATCGAGCATATCGTAAAGAAGCTCGACACCGCACCTCTTCCAGGAAGTTGATGTCATCAATCCTCCTCTCAGCTTGTGCGTCTTCATCATAGGCAAGTACCCGGGGGGATCCATGCCTGAGTTCTGTTGGCAAGACGGCTTCAGCTCCATAGACAAGGAAGAATGGTGTTTCTCCAGTGGCTCTGCTTGGTGTGGTTCTGAGGGACCACAAGACACTTGGTAGATGCTCAATCCAGTTCTTGCCCTTGTCTTTTAACTTGTCAAAGGCCTTGGTATTCAAACCCCTTAGGACCTCCGCATTGGCTCGCTCCACTTGCCCATTGCACCTTGGATAGGACACCGAGGCAAAACACATCTTGATGCCCAGCTCTTCACAGAAGTTGAGGAAGGATCGGCTTGTCAACTGAGAACCATTGTCTGTTATGATTCTGTTGGGTACTCCAAAGTGGTACACGATCCCTTCAATGAACTTTATGGCTGCCTAAGCTGTCTACCGTGGTACTGACATCACTTCCACCCACTTTGTGAACTTGTCGATGGCCACGAAAAGGTACTCATGGCCCCGACAGACTTCGGTATCTTTCCCACGATGTCCAGCCCCCAGACCGCGAACGGCCAGGAGATTGGAATTGGCTGCAGAGCTTGCGCCGGCTGATGTATGTTCTTCGCATAGTACTGGCAGGCTTCACAGGACTTGACTAGCTGCTCGGCATCACTGAGGACTGTTGGCCAGTAGAACCCGTGATGAAAGACTTTCCCCGCCAGTGATCTTGATGCCACATGACTTGAACATGTGCCCTCGTGGATGTCCCTTAGCAGTACTTGGCCTTGTTCTTGAGGAATGCAGCAGAGCTTGACTCCGTTGTCCCGTCGCCGGTAGAGCTCGTCGTCGATCATGACGTAGAGCTTGGCTTGACGAGCCACCCGCTCGGCGTCGTGGTCATCCTCCGGGAGGGCGTGCTCCGTGATGTACTTGACGATGTCCCGGGCCCAGGGTGGGTGGGTTCCTTCCACCGGTAGCACTGATGTCTACGTGTGCTTCTATTCTTGTAGACAGTGTTGGGCCTCCAAGAGCAGAGGTTTGTAGAACAGCAACAAGTTTCCCTTAAGTGAATCACCCAAGGTTTATCGAACTCAGGGAGGTAGAGGTCAAGGATATCCCTCTCAAGCAACCCTGCAATTAAGATACAAGAAGTCTCTTGTGTCCCCAACACACCCAATACACTTGTCAGATGTATAGGTGCACTAGTTCGGCGAAGAGATAGTGGAATACAAGTAATATGGATGATTATAAGTAGTAACTGCAATCTGAAATAAAGATGGCAGCAAGCAAACATGTAGCAGAACTTGTTGTAAACGGTGTTTCAATGCTTAGAAACAAGGCCTAGGGATCATACTTTCACTAGTGGGCACTCTCAACAATGATCTCATAACTGAATAAGTAAAATCTACTCTTAAACACTCTCTTGTTGGATAACAAACACCATTCATTGTGTAGGGCTACAAAAGCACACCTCAAGCCGGAGTAAACAAGCGCCACAACGTCATAAAGGAATCACACACGGTGCACACACTGTCACCTTTACACCGTGGAGAGTACCGGAGTTCATATTAAAGTAACCTCTAGAGTGCATAATAGATAAAGACTAACATCTACATATTCAACTAGATTAGCACAACTGAACACAAGTAAATACTGCTCGGGATTATTCTCCTTCTTGATAACACAAGAGTACTATGTGTAGGGCTGCAAAAGCACTCCTCAAAGTCTGAGTAAACAAACACCACAGTTCCCAAGAACAAGCCATGATAGATATCTAAATTATTCATAGAGTCACACAAGTACCTACACTGTCACCTTGATACCGTGTTGTCACAATGACTCCACAAACTAGACAAAATCACTTGAGTAGCATAAACATTATTAATGTATTCAGCGATACTAGCAATACACACGATCACATAAAGATCACACCATGGGAGAGAGAGATGAACCACATAGCTACCGGTAGAGCCCTCAACCTCGGGGGAGAACTACTCCCTCCTCATCATGGGAGTCAGCAGCGGCGATGAAGATGGCGGCGGTGTCGATGGAGATGACTCCGGGGGCAATTCCCCGTCCCGGCAGCGTGCCGGAACAGAGACTTCTGTCCCCGAAACTTGTCGTCGATGGCGGCGGCGCTGCGGAACTCTTCGTGGAAATTGGCTTGGTGTTTTAGGGTTTTCGCGTCTGAGGCAATATATAGTCGAAGGGGCGATGTCGGTGGAGCCCCGAGGGGCCCAACCCATAGGCTGGCACGGCAGGGGGGCCCACCGCGCCGCCATGTGGTTTGGCTGGCTCCTGGCTCCTCTTCGTCTCTCCTTCGGACTTCGTGTACGTGTTGGAAAAATAGGGACGTGGCCTTTTGTTTCGTGCAATTCCGAGAATATTCGCAGAAGTACTTTTCTGAAACCAAAAACAGCAGAAAACAGGGAACTGGCACTGTGGCATCTTGTTAATAGGTTAGTCCCAGAAAATGCATAAAAGTGCTATGAAGTGTATATAAAACATGTAGCAAATGGTATAATATAAGCATGGAACAGCAGAAATTATGGATACGTTGGAGACGTATCAAGCATCCCCAAGCTTAGTTCTACTCGTCCTCGAGTAGGTAAAACGATAACAACAAATAATTTCTGAGGAGACATGCTTTCACACAATCTTGATCAATATATTGCAAGGCTCATGTCATGAATGAAGTGACTCAAAGCAATGGTCTATAGTTTGCTAACAAATAGATAAAGAGTAAACAATGAATCATATAAGCAAAAACTTTTCATGAATAGTACTTTCAAGACAAGCATCAAAAAGTTTTGCATAAGAGGTAACTCATAAAGCAATAGATTCAAAGTAAAAGGCATTGAAGCAACACAAAGGATGATTAAGTTTCAGCATTTGCTTTCAACTTGTAACATGTATATCTCATGGATAGTTGTCAACATAAAGCAATATAACAAGTGCAATAAGTAAACATGTAAGAATCAATGCACATAAAGTTGACACAAGTGTTTGCTTCTAAGATAGAAAGGAGTAGGTAAACTGACTCAACATGTCGTGGTGGTGTCACGGCAGATGCCATGGGGATGGCTTAAGTGTGGGCTCGCTTGGGCGTTGGGGGAACCGGGGAGGGTTTGCGCGCTCACGTAGCACGCATGAAGAAGAAGCAAGAAGTCGCAAGAACCAACAAGAACAGAGCAAACCAAGAACAGCAAAGAACACCACGATGTACCCTGCTTCGGGGCCCTCTTGTGGAGGTAACACCCCTACTGCAGCTCTAGCCTACTCTCTTATATCTCAAGTGTTTACAAGTACAGAGTGCTCCCTGAGCTGTATAATGAACAATGGAGAGAGCTCCAGGTAGAAGATGAAGCTTGGGGGGGAAATGATGCTTACAATGGTCGATCCTCCTCACAGGAGAAGGTGGTGTCGCATATATACAGTAACCGAATTACCCTTTTGCCCCTGGCCGCAGAGGACAATGGCAAGGACAAGGAGAACAGGACAAACACTGGCCACTGTCACTCAGCCCAGCTCACCCTCTGTCCACCACAGGCTTATCTTTCCTCTTTGAGCTTAAGGCAGTGTAGACCACAGTAGCCTAGGCACTGCCCCTTTCCCGAATTGGCCGAGTCAGCGCCTAGGGGCTTGTGACCCGGAAAACCTGTGGCTGTTCCTTGCTGTCTTCTGAGCCCCGGTCAGTAACATTACAGTGCCCGTGACTTTTACTGACACTACTTGGCCCCTGTGCAACATCCGAGTTGCCCTACCCGGGTCCTTCCTGACGGATCCGGATAACTTAGCCGGTTCTTCTCCCTTGGATCCGGTTAAACCTCACCGGATCCCCTTTGGTCCTTCCTTTTACACCGGCTTGAAGTAGGACTGACCGAATCCCCTTGAGATCCGGCCCAAGTGACCCGGCTAACCTTGATCCGGTTAGACCTTAACTGTTCATAACACATCATCTTTGCCCTACCCGGGGGCAGCCCCCCGACAGTAGTCCCCGAAGCTGGTACGGTCCTACAGCCTCGGCTGAAGGGCCGTTCCAGATTCAAAACCAACATCACTAACCGGATCACTTCTAGCTGTCACCGAATTTTCCGGGACATTTGGCAGGAAAAGCCTGTGCAAAGCCGTATAACCCGGGTTGTCAGCTCGTTATCCGGATCCACCGGGTATTCGAGTGTGTTTGACCAGAAGACCACGTCTCCTCGTTTCCTCCGTTGACCAGCACATAGGATCCTCTCCGCCGCTTAGAATTCTATTGCCTCGTGTGTGCTTGGAATACACGGCCATACTGAAGGCCACAGAATTCCAGGGTGCAGTTATTGCACGATACTCCGAAAACCGCGCAGCAGTGGGGGCAGTTACCGCTGGAGGCTATAAATGTGGGCGAAGGAACCTCCTCTTCTTCTTCGCCTTATTCCCTTACTCGTCCGCTCCGCCGTCGCCGCCGCGATCTCGACCTCCAAACTCGCCGCGCCGGGGACGCACAGCGCACCAGAGCAAGACCGCCGGAGCCGCGCCTCGCGCCCATCTCCGCCATTTCTCCGTCGAACTCCTCCTTCGAGGAACCAGCACTGTAAGTTCTTCCTCCTCTCGCCATAGCCACCGTGACGAGTTCGTACTCTTGAAATACACACGCCTGTTCTTGCTAGATCGATGCATATCTAAGCCATGTTCATGCCGTAGCACTCCGTATACTTTCTCTCCAAGTTTTACACCAGACTAGCCTAGATAGACTTGTCATCGTAGGAGCAGTTCAACCATGTTTTTACCCGTGATTTTCTTTCTTTTTTACCACCGCTGTAGATCTTCCAAACCCTAGAAACCCGCGGAAAGATGTTTGCGATTTCCAACCGCCTCACCTTCCCCACTGGACCCGGTTAACCCTACCCGGGATAAGATTAGCCGAGTTACCTTAGATCTGATTCGGTTTCAATGTTATCCGACTCTTCTTTGGTGTCATGGATTCCGAATCTCCTAATCCGGTTATCTGCCTTTTTACTGCAGAACTGAGTCAGTTATGGCCAAACTTCCTCCCGGCAGATGGGAGGGATCTGATGTTACCCGGAATGATTTGGAATGGCTACGAGCCACCCGGCGTATAACGCCGCAAGTTATATGCCGCAGACCCGGAAAAGAACTCGCACCGGCCCCCGAACCCGGTGAGCGCGTGGTATTCATAGCGCATTTCGAGCGCGGGCTCGGATTGCCTGCCAGTGACTTCTTCCGGGCCTTTCTGGACTTTTTCGGACTACAACTTCACCACCTCCCGGCGAACGCCTTCGTCTCTTTATCAGCTTTCACTTCCTTCTGCGAAGGCTATCTCGGTCTCTGGCCGAATGTAGATATATGGGCAAAGTACTTCCACCTTCGCAAGCACACCATTCCAGGTACCAAGCCGAAACAGCTGACTGCTTGCGGTTCGGTTAGCATCACCCCGAGGCAATGGTCCATCTTCCCCCGAGTCACCGGCCTAGACACGGTGAAGAAATGGCAAAGGACCTGGTTTTACGTAAAGAGCGCTGAGGGCCACGACGCTCTTAACCTGCCCGAATTCAGTATGGAGCCGCCCACAGCCGAACTGAACTTCGGTTATAATCCGGCTGAAACAATTGCTGAACTTCAGACAGTGCATACCACTCTGGAGGATTTTTTGAAGAAGGGTATGACCTCTGACGACCTCCTCCGGACCTTCATCTCTCGCCGAGTCAGCCCTCTTCAAAGGCGTGATCACAAGATATGCCACATGCGTGGCGCTAGATCCTACCCGGATCAGCAAGCACGAGCTTGACAAAGCTTCCGTCTTCAGACGTGTAAACGCCATTGCTGCCAATGAGATGTCGGATAAATGGCGGTGGGGTGTAAAGCCATTCTACCGGGAAAACCTTCCTCCACAGGTTAGCTCACCACTCTCCGAATCCAATCTTACTTCATCTGAATAACCCCGGCCTGATCCGGATTCGCATTATCTTTTTTGTAGCTGTTTGATCGTCAACTTACTGAAGACGGAGATCTCTCCACCAAGGCATGGACACCGGATCTTAGCCCGCCGCGCGAGGGCGAAGAGGATCCGGATACGGATGACTATTTGCCAATTCCCCGTGCCAAGCCAGTCCGCAAGGGTAAGCAATCAAACATTCACCACATTTCCGACGAAGAAGATGAAGATTGCTGCCTCTTAGAACCCATCGACGCTATTCCGATTTCATGGAAACCACCTCCTTGTGTTCCAGCCAAACAAGATGCTGAAGGGTCATCTCGGAAACGCACTGACGCGCCCGGATCTGATTCCCCTAAAGCCAAGAGAATCAAGAAGTCCGGCTCCAAGTCGAATCGTGTCAAGCCGATGCCTACCACCAAGGGGTAATACTGACTTAACTTTATTTGCTTTCTTCCTCTGTTAACCGAGTCATGTCTATCCGAGTTAACTGTTTGCTTTGCTTTATGCAGTGATGTCCTCATCACCGCGCAGACTCATTCATCCATCTCTTCTCCCATTCCTCCACTGGGTACGGCCATGGAAACCCAGTCTCCTGACCGAACTGCCACCTCGCCAACGCGTGTCACAACTGCCAATATTCCTCAGCCGACTCCCATTTCAGAGCCGGTTATTGACTTGGAGAGTGAGGAAACCTCGGCTCCAATCCGAGATTCGAGTTGGCCACGCCCTCTCAAGGAGCTGGAGAAGGAAAAGGCCAAGGCATCGGCTACATCCATGCCTAAGCCGGATCCTCGCCCTACTCCCGCAGCACAAACTCTGCTGAACCAAGAACAGCAGAAGAAGAAAAAGCAGAAGCAGCAACAACAACAACAAACTTCTGAGAACCCACAGAAACCGCAACATCAGAGACAGACCCCGGGTGCATCACCTCCACCCAAGCCGACTCAAGGTGTCGCTGGCACAACTTCCTCCACTTCGGATAAGCAAGTGGTTGCTGTCAAGCAAACCACCGCTGCCTCCTCTGCCGTTCAATCCGGCCAAGCCAAGCCTAAGCTCAGCACTGCCAATGACTTTATTGAAGCCTGGAACGCCGTGGACCTTGCACCAGGTTTCTCCGCTGCAACGCCACACCCTGCTGGTCCTAGCCGAATGATGCAATCTCTTCATTCTGTGAAGGTTGCGTTTACTGCATCGCACCAAGTCTTCGAGGTAAGTTTGCCGAATCTTGCTTTTAGTTCGTCATGATCAAATAGTATCTACCCAGTCCCCGAGATTCGGGTCGAACGACTGATACTCTTTGGAGTAAGAAAGTCATTCGGCTTGAATCTTTAAAAAATTCGATCATGACCTTTTTCTTAACTGAAAAAACTGTGGGACCCCCAGTCCCCGGGTTTCTTTTTAACCGATTCGGTCAGTCTCGGCCAGTCCCCGAGATTCGTTTTGGCTCCACCTTGTCTCGGGTATCAGTCCCCGAGTCTCTTTTGACGCTTCCTACTCTTTCAGGAAAGCACGGGCACTCGCAGCGATCTCTTTAAGCAGCTCGCCAACCAGTACCACAAGCTCCAAAAATCATTTGATGCCTTGGTCCTCAAGATGAATAGCAAAGAGGAAGAGCAAAAGCGTGTTCTGGCGGAGGAGAAATCAGAGGTAGCGCGAGTCCAGCGGGAGCTTGACCGGGTCGAAAAAGTGAAGAACAAGGTGAAAGCAGAGCGGAATGCACTGCGGACGGAGAGAGACACGCTCCAAAAGGAGCGCGACACTTTGCACGCCGGGCTACAGAAGCGAGCCGAATTAGATAAGCAAATTCAAACGACCGTTGCCGAATCTGAAGCCGAATTGAAAGCGGCTAAAGAAGAACTGGCTGCTCATAAAGCGGCCAGTACGAAATGGCTGGCTCAACTTGCTAGCCTCAATGATGACATGGATCGTAAGTTCACCGAATCCCCTTTTTTCTTTCTGCTCTTAACCGACACATATGCTTGTGTTCCTTCTTGCTGAACTCAGTATTAGCTTATTTGTTTGTAGGAGAGTTTACCAGCATCCGGCTTCAAGCCGCCAAGGCTGTGCGAAACGCCCGAGCTGAGAGAGCTAAATTAACCGAGGCTCCCCTATCCGAGACATGGGACATCGAAGATCATATTACAGCACTTAAGGCTCGGATTGCTCCTCTGAAGGATTCCCATATTGGTCTGCTTAATGCAAGTCTCAAGGCTCACCGAATCTTGTTTCCTGAAGCGCGGCAAGTTGTGCCTGCGGAGGAGCTGATCAGAGACCTGGATCAAGCAATGACCCGGTTACAGCAGTGGAGGTCTTCGTCCGCCCGCGCTGGTGCTGACGCAGCTTTGCTATTCATCATGTCCTGGTATGAGCTAATTGATCTTGCCAAAGTACGCTCATTTCGCGAGGGTTCTCCGTGGGCTACAGACCCTACCCGGATCAAGATCCGTGAAGAAGCCGCCAACTTCATGGCCGAATTTGCACGCACCAAGCACCTTGATCTGGACGCTCCGGTCTATTCCGATGGGGAAGAGACTGAAGAAGAGGAATCGGACGATGCCTCCGCAGAAGATTATGCCGACTCTGAGGGCGAGTCTGATGAAGAAGAAGAATCCAGCAAGGTACCAGCCTCCGACTCGGCCAAGCTCACCGAACAAACTCCAACCGAGTCTCCTGTGATTCCAGCCACTAACTTGACTGTGATTACTAAACAGGCTTCACCTGATCCGGATATTTCCGAATCCGCCCATCCTTCAAGCTCTCCAGTCAAGATTACTTCCGAAGTGCCACCATCTTCTGAGTCTGCTCCAGCAACAGAACCTCCCGTAACCGCGTCCACTTCAACCGAAGCACCCGTAGCTGAAGCCCGTGCCCCCGAAGCTCCGCTAACCGAGGCTCCTACCACAGAAGTTCCCGCAACCGAAACTCCTATGACCGAGTCTGCCGCGACCGAGTCCGCTGCACCCTGAAGTACTTAACAAAAACATTAAATCCCCGGTATGCCGGGAGCAGATGTAATAGACTATTTTAAGTTCTTTCGAGACTATGCTTATCATGCTTAACGCGATCCGGACAAGGTTTATGTTGGATCATCTTAAACCGAGTCCCCGAGTCTGTTTTCTTGTTTACTACTTTTGCCAAATCTTTGCTCTTGTCTACCTCTTTGGGTGTTTTGACAGTCGAGTCACAAGATAGGAATCATAGCATACAATACTTGAAACATGCGAGTTGTGGTTTAGAATCATTCAACATAAACGAAAAAAAAATAACAGGGGTTAGTAAACGACATGTGCCGAATCGGTTTTGGACCGAGTCCCCGAGTCCATTTTCATGTTTCCCATATTCCTCATCTCTGCTCTTGACTACCATTTTGGTGTTTGTCAGTCGAGTCACGAGATCAACAACACAACATACATTACTTGAAACTTAGAACAAGGTTCAAAGCGATTCGGCACACGAACGGCAAAAAACAAAACAGTAATAAACAACACATGCATAAGGACGAAGCAGTCCCCGAGTCCAGACTCGGATTACTGCGATTTCATTCATGATAAATTGAAATACATACATTGCGCCCTTTAAGAGTAAAAGGGTCGAAGCAGAGCTACATTCCAAGGTCGCTTGGTTTCCTGTCCGGGTCTGTCCAGGCCATCCTTTCTTGTTCCTGTGCATCTATAAGATAGTACGAGTCATTGTGCATAGCCCTGCTCACAATGAATGGTCCCTCCCATGGAGGTGACAATTTGTGTCGGCCTTTGCTGCGCTGCACCAGCCTCAGCACTAGATCACCCTCATGAAACACCGAGGACTGATTTTTCGGCTATGATAACGCCTGAGATTTTGCTGGTATATTGCTGTCCGAGACAGGGCCAACTCTCTTGCTTCCTCTAGCAGATCCACTGCATCTTCCCGGGCCTCTTTTGCCTCGGTTTCAGTGTACATTGCCACCCTTGGTGCATCATATTCTATGTCAGTGGGTAGGACAGCTTCTGCCCATAAACCAGAAAGAATGGCGTATAGCCTGTTGACCGATTCGGTGTAGTCCTTAGACCCCATAGAACTGATGGAATTTCATCTATCCAGCACCCCGGAGTTTTCAACAATGGTTCAATGAGACGAGCCTTGATGCCGGCTAACACTAGAGCATTTGATCTTTCCACTTGTCCATTGGACTCTGGATGCGCCACTGAGGCTATGTCTAACCGGATCCCCTTATCCATGCAGAATCGGGCAAACTCTCCGACAGCAAAGTTCGTGCCGTTATCCGAGATGATGCTATGAGGGTATCCGTATCTCAAAATGATTTCTTTCAAGAAGGTTACAGCCGAACGGCCATCCACTTTCCGGATTGGTTTCACCTCTATCCACTTGGTGAACTTATCCACCATCACCAGCATATGTGTCATGTTGCCCCTAGCCGGCTTGAAATCTCCCACCATATCCAAACACCACACAGCAAATGGCCAAGTAATAGGATTGTCTTCAGTGCCGATGCGGGTAAGTGTGTTTGCTTAGCAAATCTCTGGCATCCTTCACATCTGCGGACTATGTCCTCCGCATCTGCATGAGCAGTGGGCCAATAAAATCCATGCCGGAACACCTTAGCCACCAGGGCTCTTGTACTGCAATGATGTCCACATTCACCTTGGTGTATCTCCAGGAGCATCTCCTTGCCCTCTGCTGGCTCCACGCAGCGCTGCAACACCTCGGTTACACTTCTTTTGTATAACTCCTTGTTGATGATGGTATAGCCTTGGATCTCCTCTGGACACGCCTAGCCTTGGTTTCATCGCTTGGCAAGCTTCCTTCCTCGATGAATTTCACGATCTCTTCAGCCCACTCTGGTACTGGATGCAAAGGGAACAAGTGCTCATTTTCTTCCACAGGTTTGGCCGCCATTATTTCTTCTATCAGCTTCTGTCCATTCCCCACAATCCGGTTAGCATCATCTTCATCCTGCTCCTCTTTCCCAAGACTCGGTTAGCATTTTCCGAATCTGTGTGAGCAGTCCCCGAGTCCGGGCATGCAGTCCCCGGGTCTTCCTCGATATACTCAACATCAACATTCATAGGAATAGCTTCGGATTCTTGCTTGGGAATAAAGATCGACTCGGAATCAGGCGAAGGTTTGATTGAAGGGATCCTTAGATGATTCAAGGATATTCCGGGTGGGATTGCCTCCCTAGACGACCCGAGTTTTGACAGAACATCTGCAGCTTGGTTTTCCAGTCGAGGTATATGCTTGTACTCACAGCCTTCAAAAAATCCCGAAATTTTCTGAACATGAAACCGATACAGTGCCATATTGGCATCAAGAGCATCCCAATTTCCAGAAGATTGCTGCACGACCAAATCCGAATCACCGAAACATTCAATCCGGCGAACGCCGATGTCCCGAGCCACATTAAGCCCATGGATCAGTGCCTCATACTCGGCTACATTGTTTGACGCTGAGAAATGAATCTGCAATACATATCGCAATTGATCCTGTTTTGGTGATGTGAGCACCACCCCAGCACCTAGCCCGATTTTGCATTTGGAACCGTCAAAGTGCAACCTCCAGTAATTGTAATCCGGTTTAGGTGGCTCATATTGCATCTCAGCCCAGTCACAAAGGAAATCCGGCAAAGCCTGAGACTTGATAGCATCTCTTCTCTCATAATGCGGTGTGTAAGGAGACACTTCTATCGCCCATTTGGCAACTCGGCCAGTTGCATCTTTGCACCCAATGATCTCCGCAATTGGAGCTTCACACACCACTGTAATCGGGTGCTCTTGGAAGTAATGTTTCAACTTCTTGACCGCCAGGTACACACCATATGTCATCTTTTGGTAGTGAGGATAATTTTGCTTCGAAGTTGAGATCACCTCACTCAAATAGTACACCGGCCTCTGCACGGATTTGCCCTCTTCTTCTCTTTCTACCACAATAACCACACTTACGACCCGGTTAGTGGCCGCAATGTAAAGCAACATCGGTTCACTTGGCAAAGGTGATGCCAAAACTGGAGCAGTGGACAACATCTTTTTCAACTCATTGAAAGCTGAATCTGCCTGTGGGGTCCATGTGAATCCGGTGCTCTTTTTCATCAATTGATATAAGGGCAAGGCTTTCTCTCCTAACCGACTCACAAACCGGCTCAATGAGGCTAAGCACCCGGTGAATTTTTGCACATCTTTTAGACACTTAGGCAATTTCATGTTTTCTATGGCTCGGATCTTAGCCGGGTTAACTTCAATGCCTCGGCTTGATACAAGGAAGCCAAGCAACTTTCCAGCCGGGACACCAAAGGTGCACTTATCCGGATTCAATTTTAACCGATATTTTCTCAAGTTCACGAATGTTTCCTCGAGATCCTCGAGGAGAGTACGTTTCTCTTTAGTTTTGATGACGATGTCATCGACATACACCTGCACATTTTTGCCCATTTGGGAGTGTAAGCATTTCTGCATACATCTCTGATAAGTTGCACCGGCATTCCTCAAACCAAAACACATGACACGATAGCAATACGCCCCGTACGGGGTAATAAAAGCGGTCTTTATTTGATCTTTAGGGTTCAGTGGTATCTGGTGAAAACCAGAGTACGCATCAATAAAAGACAACAACTCACACCCAGCAGTAGAATCGATCACTTGATCAATCCGAGGTAAAGGAAATGGATCCTTCGGGCACGCCTTGTTCAGATTGGTGAAGTCGATGCACATACGCCACACCTTGACCACAGCCGGTTCGTCTTTCTTCTTCTCCACCAGAACCGGATTGGATATCCAGTCTGGATGCAACACCTCCATGATAAACCCGGCTGCAAGTAGCTTAGCCAGTTCATCGAGCACCACTTTTCTTCTATCCTCCGAGAGACGCCGAGTCGGTTGCTTAACCGGCTTTACTTCTGGCCTGACAAACAAAGAGTGCTCTGCCAACTCCCTCGGAACACCAGGCAGGTCCTTAGCCGACCATGCAAAGATATCCCGATTCTCACGGAGGAAGTGGCAAAGCGCGCTTTCCTATTTCTCGCCCAAACCGGCTCCAATGATGGCCATGCGCTCCGGGTTCTCCGGGTCAATGGGGATCTTCTTTGTCTCCTTGGGCACTTCAAAGGTTGCGCCGCCATCCGGGTTGGTCATGGCCAGAACGCCTAACTGAGCCGACTTCGCCATTGCCACCACCTCGTGCATCTTGCTCTTTTCAGCTTGTATCACCAGTGATTCGGCTAAGTTGGAACCAACTGTAGCACATTGTATGGCCTTCTTGTAGTCTCCCGCAACGGTGATAACACCATTCGGTCCAGGCATTTTCATCTTGAGGTAGGCCACATGAGTAGATATCATGAACTTGGCTAATGCTGGCCTGCCAAGCAGAGCATGGTATGGGCTTTCCAAATCCACCACCTCGAACTCGAGACTCTCAAGTCTGTGATTGTCCCTGGTACCAAACAACACATCCACCCAGATCTTACCCATGGGGGAACAAGACACCCCGGGTACTATGCCATGGAAAGTACAACTGCTCTGTTGCAACTGATTCGGCGAAATACCCAACTTGACCATTGTATCCCGATACATGATGTTTATGGCACTGCCATTGTCAACCAAGACTCGGCTAAACTTCACATTCAGCTTGGGCCCAACCAGAGTCGGATCCACGACTAGCGCATAGGTTCCTGGACTTGGCATGATTCGGGGATTATCCGCCCTGCTCCACGTGATTTCCTGCTCAGACCAGTTCAAGTACTTTGGAACTGCTGGCATCACTGCATTCACCTCCTTTGCTCTTCTCAACTGACTTTTCTTGTCAGTTGGCTCGGTCACGAAAACCACATAACTCTGATGTGCTTCCTTGTAATCATTCCCAGGGTATCCACCTTGCCTACTTGGGCCAACATCATTGTCATTGCCTCCCATGTTCACCAGGTTAACCGGCTTCGTTGCTGCTGGCCTCGGAGCTCCAGCGTTCACCGGGGTTGCATTGGCTCCGGTTAGCGGCATGTTTGGCCTGAAATTCGGTCTAGGAGCACCTCTCTGAGGTGGTCCTCTTTGACCTTCCGCCTGAATGCGGTGATGCCAACTACAGTTCCGGGTCGAATGATTAGCCGGTTTGCGCGGATCAGTGGTGTGATAACAGCAAGGCCCATCCAATCTGGACTCAAAAGTCAGAGGTGGACTTGGCCCCTCCCACACTTTCTTCGGCCAAGCACCGTGATTCGGCCTCCAAGCCGGACCATCAGTTTTTTGCCTCTGGCTATCTCCCGCTCCGGGTTGGTCCATGTTTACCGCAGCAACTTGATCAGAACCGTATCTGTAATCCGGATCTCTCCTCTTGTAACCGAATTCATGTCGGTCACTGGGCCTTAATGGTCCAACTCGGTTATTAACCGGTTGCCTCCTGTTTGCTCCCACTGCATCCAATGCGGGCTGTGTTGGATCACCCAGTGCATACGTGTCTGCTATCCGGATCATATCTGCCAGGGTTTTTGGCATATCTCTTTGGAGTTTCTGCCAAAGTGGGGTACCATGCCTGCATCCCTGCGCAAACCATGAAATGGCCTGCTCCTCTACTACACCTTCGCAAGAATTGCGCATGTTGCTCCACCGAGTCAAATACTCTCGGTCTGTCTCCCTCTCTTCCTGCTTGCACGCAGCCAGGAGCTGAGGTCGGTTTGGCCTCTTGTAGGTGCTGGAGAAGTTGCTGTTAAACGCCTGTTCCAAATCCATCCAACAATTGATACTACCCGGCGGCAAGTTATTCAACCAGATCCGGGCTGGACCTTCTAACATATGCGGGAGATACCGGACCGCCCATCGGCGATTGCCTCCCGCAATGTGCACTGATGATACATAGTCCGTCAGCCAATCCTGTGGCTTGGTGCTGCCATTATACGGCTTCGTGTTGCGGCCGAGCTGGAACAACGGCACACTTGGCTCATTCATTATCCGAGGTCCAAAACATGGTGGACCCGGTGGGCCTTGCTCTTCCAGCTTCTCGGACTGGTAGATTCTGTCCAACTTGAGACGCTGATCATCCGGATCCAACATCCGAGGCCCCAGTCTCGACGCCAGTGCATTGTCATACGTCTGGTATCCGGCTCGCGCCATAGCCGAATTGCCATCGTCATAGCGGTAGCCCACCTGGCCACCACTTTGCTGCTGCACCTGTGCCATCACTTGCTGTCCGGGATGGCGTGGTGGTTGACCTCGGCCAGCCGAATTTCCCCTTCCAGCACCCAGATTGCCTTGACCACCACTGTTTCTGCTTTGTCCGCCTCTTCCTTGAGCTGCTAGCTGCTTGCCCGCATATACGGCATCATAGGTTTGCAGCTGCTTGCTCTTACCCGAGTTCACACTTGGGGATCGGTCAACTACAACATGCGGAGATGACGCCTGGCCCTTAGACTTCTGGCTAGCAGCCTTAGCCGACACCACTACACGGGAACCACCAGCTCATTCACTCTCTCCGCTTGCTTGCGCCAAGCATCCCCGGTCAAGTTACTTAATTCGGCTCGTGCTGCTGCTGCAGCCCTAAGATTCTTAGCCGGGGAGCTATACACTGGCTTGCCTGTTCCGGATATGACTAGTGGCTTTACTTGAGCTCGAACCTGCAGCTCTAGCCAACTCGTCGTTGAGATCCTTGCCTGTTACGCAACTCGGCTTTCTTGCGCGAGCGGTGCACTACAGGAGTAAAGCCATCTGTGATACCATTGGCAGCATTGTATTCTCTCATGTCTCTATCAAACTCTTGCCTAGACTCAATCACTAATCGAGCCTCTCTTGCAACCTCAGGCGTTCTGCCTCTAGCTGAGCTACAGTAAGATCTACATTTGCTCCAGGAGCCACTGGCCGAGCTAGCTATTCCAAGACACCCTCTAAGGAAGCACCCCTGCTTGACATGCCAAGGGGACCGACCGGATCGGGTTTCTCCTTAGGGAACTTAGCTATCCGGGTCGGCTTATCAGCTGGATCGACCGGCGTGGCCAGCTCCTCTGGCACGCTCGTGCTGGCACCTCCTTTGCCTGCAGCAGCGTTTGCTCCAGCCACCATGACCTCCACGCTGCTCCCGGGGCGAGCGCTACGCCCTCCGCGAGCTGCGCGGAAAGAGGGAGGATCCGCAGCCACGAGCACCTGCGCCGGGTACCCGCGAACTGGCTCGGTGGTGACGTAGGTGACGAAGCTGCCCAGCGTCATGAGGAAACCATTCGCGGGGAAGGGTTTGTTGGAGAAGCACCCCGCGTTGTGTGATGAAGTTGAACTCGCCGAGCTTGCACACAGCCCAGAGAACCGCCGCCCGGCACCAGTGACGGAGCCCGTCCGGATGGAAACCCCAGCTAACGCCACTGCTTGCCCACGGTGGGCGCCAACTGTCGTGGTGGTGTCACGGCAGATGCCATGGGGATGGCTTAAGTGTGGGCTCGCTTGGGCGTTGGGGGAACCGGGGAGGGTTTGCGCGCTCACGTAGCACGCATGAAGAAGAAGCAAGAAGTCGCGAGAACCAACAAGAACAGAGCAAACCAAGAACAGCAAAGAACACCACGATGTACCCTGCTTCGGGGCCCCTCTTGTGGAGGTAACACCCCATACGCAGCTCTAGCCTATTCTCTTATCTATCTCAAGTGTTTACAAGTACAGAGTGCTCCCTGAGCTGTATAATGAACAATGGAGAGAGCTCCAGGTAGAAGATGAAGCTTGGGGGGGAAATGATGCTTACAATGGTCGATCCTCCTCACGGAGAAGGTGGTGTCGCATATATACAGTAACCGAATTACCCTTTTGCCCTGGCCGCAGAGGACAATGGCAAGGACAAGGAGACAGGACAAACACTGGCCACTGTCACTCAGCCCAGCTCACCCTCTGTCCACCACAGGCTTATCTTTCCTCTTTGAGCTTAAGAGTGTAGACCACAGTAGCCTAGGCACTGCCCCTTTCCCGAATTGGCCGAGTCAGCGCCTAGGGGCTTGTGACCCGGAAAACCTGTGGCTGTCCTCGCTGTCTTGAGCCCCGTCAGCAACATTACAGTGCCCGTGACTTTTACTGACACTACTTGGCCCCTGTGCAACATCCGAGTTACCCTACCCGGGTCCTTCCTGACGGATCCGGATAACTTAGCCGGTTCATCTCCCTTGGATCCGGTTAAACCTCACCGGATCCCCTTTGGTCCTTCTTTTACACACCGGCTTGAAGTAGGACTGACCGAATCCCCTTGAGATCCGCCCAAGTGACCCGGCTAACCTTGATCCGGTTAGACCTTAACTGTTCATAACACATCATCTTTGCCCTACCCGGGCAGACCCCCGACACAACATAAAGTAAAGATAGGCCCTTCGCAGAGGGAAGCAGGGATTAAATCAGTGCTAGAGCTTTTTAAGTTTTCGAAAGCATATAGAGAGCACAAAATCAGTATTTGAGAGGTGTTGTTGTTGTCAACGAATGGTAGTGGGCACTCTAACCCCCTTGTCAACCAACTTTCAAGAGCGGCTCCCATGAAGGACGTTATTTCTACCAGCAAGGTAGATCATCCCTCTTCTCTTTTGTTTACACATGTATTTTAGTTTCTTTATAGATGACACTCCTCCCAACCTTTGCTTACACAAGCCATGGCTAACCGAATCCTCGGGTGCCTTCCAACATTCACATACCATGGAGGAGTGTCTATTTTAAAAATTAAGTTGCTTACTGATAAATCAGGGCAAAACATGTGAAGAGAATTATTAATGAAAGTTGTAATTAATTGGGGCTGGGCACCCGTTGCCAGCTCTTTTGTAAAAAAATTGGATAAGCGGATGTATATGCCACTATTCCATTGGTGAAAGTCTGTCAGAAGTAAATGACAAGATTGAAAGATAAAACACCACATACTTCCTCATGTGCTATAAAACATTGACACAAATAAGGAGTAAAAAAGTTTTGAATAGTTTAAAGGTAGCACAGAAATATTTACTTAGAATGGCAGGAAATACCACATAGTATGGTAGGTATGGTGGACACAAATGGCATGGGTTTTTTTCAAGTTTTTGGATGCACGAGAAGCATTCCCTCTCAGTACAGAGTTTAGGCTAGCAATTGTTTGAAGCAACACAAGTATAAACCGGTACAGCAAAGAATCACATAAAAACATATTCAAGTATTATAAGACTCTACACTGTCTTCCTTGTTGCTCAAACATTTTACCAGAAAATATCTAGACCTTAGAGAGAACAAATATGCATCCCAAGTCTCAACAAGCTCTACGGTAGTTCCCACTACTAGGTTTTAACTACATGATGCAAGAGCTTAAAACATGATCTACTTGAGAGCTCAAAAACAATTGCAAAGCATCAATCAAAACAAGACAACGATCTACAAGAATGCATATGTCTTTTCCAATACCAACTACTACATGTAACATTTTCTTTCTTCCAAACAAACACCAAAATTTAATTGAACATAAACTCTCCAAATGATAATATAAAGCAGCAAAGAGTATTTATAAACACTGCTAACAGCTCAAAGAGATGCATGAAAAACAGGAGCTAAAAGCACTGCAGTAGCTAGTTAAGAAACTCAATAAATATAAGTGAAGAACATGAGTATTCACATGCAAAAGCGGAGCGTGTCTCTCCCCACACAGGATTGCTAGGATCCGAATTTATTCAAACAAAAACAAAAACAAAGCACACAGACGCTCCAAGTAAAGCGCATAAGATGTGAAAGAATTAAAAATATATTTCACTAGAGAATGACCTGATAAGTTTGTTGATGAAGAAGGGGATGCCTTGGGCATCCCCAAGCTTAGACGCTTGAGTCTCTCTGAATATGGTTGGGATGAACCACGGGGCATCCCCAAGCTTAAGCTTTTCACTCTTCTTGATCACATAATATCACCCTTCTCGCTTGATCCTTGAAAACTTCCTTCACACCAAACTCAAGACAGTTCTCATATAGGGTTAGTGCATAAACAAAAATTCTCATATTCTATAATGAAACAATCATTCCCAAAGCTTCTGGACATTAGCTACAGCCACTAATGTTTTGTGGAGCAAAGAAATCCACACAAACATTGTAAAAGAACGAATGCAAAACAAAAGGCAGAATCTGTCAAAAACAGAACAGTCTCTGAGATGAATTTTTTCGAGGCACTTAAGTTGCTCAGATGGAACATGTCCAGTTTAATGAAAGTTGCGTACATATCTGAGGAAGATGCGTGATGTTTCGTAGAATTTTTCGAATTTTCTACAGGAGAAAAACTCAAATTCGTGACAGTCAAAAATCTGTTACTGCGCAGAAATACAAATCTTGCATCAACTTTCAATATAGGACTTTACTTGGCACAACAATGCGATAAAATAAA
>CAMZMU010000105.1:33439128-33563224 GCA_947311845.1 Poa pratensis
TCGGTTAAACCTCACCGGATCCCCTTTGGTCCTTCCTTTTAACCGGCTTGAAGTAGGACTGACCGAATCCCCTTGAGATCCGGCCCAAGTGACCCGGCTAACCTTGATCCGGTTAGACCTTAACTGTTCATAACACATCATCTTTGCCCTACCCGGGGGCAGCCCCCCGACAGTAGTCCCCGAAGCTGGTACGGTCCTACAGCCTCGGCTGAAGGGCCGTTCCAGATTCAAAACCAACATCACTAACCGGATCACTTCTAGCTGTCACCGAATTTTCCGGGACATTTGGCAGGAAAAGCCTGTGCAAAGCCGTATAACCCGGGTTGTCAGCTCGTTATCCGGATCCACCGGGTATTCGAGTGTGTTTGACCAGAAGACCACGTCTCCTCGTTTCCTCCGTTGACCAGCACATAGGATCCTCCGCCGCTTAGAATTCTATTGCCTCGTGTGTGCTTGGAATACACGGCCATACTGAAGGCCACAGAATTCCAGGGTGCAGTTATTGCACGATACTCCGAAAACCGCGCAGCAGTGGGGGCAGTTACCGCTGGAGGCTATAAATGTGGGCGAAGGAACCTCCTCTTCTTCTTCGCCTTATTCCCTTACTCGTCCGCTCCGCCGTCGCCGCCGCGATCTCGACCTCCAAACTCGCCGCGCCGGGGACGCACAGCGCACCAGAGCAAGACCGCCGGAGCCGCGCCTCGCGCCCATCTCCGCCATTTCTCCGTCGAACTCCTCCTTCGAGGAACCAGCACTGTAAGTTCTTCCTCCTCTCGCCATAGCCACCGTGACGAGTTCGTACTCTTGAAATACACACGCCTGTTCTTGCTAGATCGATGTATCTAAGCCATGTTCATGCCGTAGCACACTCCGTATACTTTCTCTCCAAGTTTTACACCAGACTAGCCTAGATAGACTTGTCATCGTAGGAGCAGTTCAACCATGTTTTTACCCGTGATTTTCTTTCTTTTTTACCACCGCTGTAGATCTTCCAAACCCTAGAAACCCGCGGAAAGATGTTTGCGATTTCCAACCGCCTCACCTTCCCCACTGGACCCGGTTAACCCTACCCGGGATAAGATTAGCCGAGTTACCTTAGATCTGATTCGGTTTCAATGTTATCCGACTCTTCTTTGGTGTCATGGATTCCGAATCTCCTAATCCGGTTATCTGCCTTTTTACTGCAGAACTGAGTCAGTTATGGCCAAACTTCCTCCCGGCAGATGGGAGGGATCTGATGTTACCCGGAATGATTTGGAATGGCTACGAGCCACCCGGCGTATAACGCCGCAAGTTATATGCCGCAGACCCGGAAAAGAACTCGCACCGGCCCCCGAACCCGGTGAGCGCGTGGTATTCATAGCGCATTTCGAGCGCGGGCTCGGATTGCCTGCCAGTGACTTCTTCCGGGCCTTTCTGGACTTTTTCGGACTACAACTTCACCACCTCCCGGCGAACGCCTTCGTCTCTTTATCAGCTTTCACTTCCTTCTGCGAAGGCTATCTCGGTCTCTGGCCGAATGTAGATATATGGGCAAAGTACTTCCACCTTCGCAAGCACACCATTCCAGGTACCAAGCCGAAACAGCTGACTGCTTGCGGTTCGGTTAGCATCACCCCGAGGCAATGGTCCATCTTCCCCCGAGTCACCGGCCTAGACACGGTGAAGAAATGGCAAAGGACCTGGTTTTACGTAAAGAGCGCTGAGGGCCACGACGCTCTTAACCTGCCCGAATTCAGTATGGAGCCGCCCACAGCCGAACTGAACTTCGGTTATAATCCGGCTGAAACAATTGCTGAACTTCAGACAGTGCATACCACTCTGGAGGATTTTTTGAAGAAGGGTATGACCTCTGACGACCTCCTCCGGACCTTCATCTCTCGCCGAGTCAGCCCTCTTCAAAGGCGTGATCACAAGATATGCCACATGCGTGGCGCGCTAGATCCTACCCGGATCAGCAAGCACGAGCTTGACAAAGCTTCCGTCTTCAGACGTGTAAACGCCATTGCTGCCAATGAGATGTCGGATAAATGGCGGTGGGGTGTAAAGCCATTCTACCGGGAAAACCTTCCTCCACAGGTTAGCTCACCACTCTCCGAATCCAATCTTACTTCATCTGAATAACCCCGGCCTGATCCGGATTCGCATTATCTTTTTTGTAGCTGTTTGATCGTCAACTTACTGAAGACGGAGATCTCTCCACCAAGGCATGGACACCGGATCTTAGCCCGCCGCGCGAGGGCGAAGAGGATCCGGATACGGATGACTATTTGCCAATTCCCCGTGCCAAGCCAGTCCGCAAGGGTAAGCAATCAAACATTCACCACATTTCCGACGAAGAAGATGAAGATTGCTGCCTCTTAGAACCCATCGACGCTATTCCGATTTCATGGAAACCACCTCCTTGTGTTCCAGCCAAACAAGATGCTGAAGGGTCATCTCGGAAACGCACTGACGCGCCCGGATCTGATTCCCCTAAAGCCAAGAGAATCAAGAAGTCCGGCTCCAAGTCGAATCGTGTCAAGCCGATGCCTACCACCAAGGGGTAATACTGACTTAACTTTATTTGCTTTCTTCCTCTGTTAACCGAGTCATGTCTATCCGAGTTAACTGTTTGCTTTGCTTTATGCAGTGATGTCCTCATCACCGCGCAGACTCATTCATCCATCTCTTCTCCCATTCCTCCACTGGGTACGGCCATGGAAACCCAGTCTCCTGACCGAACTGCCACCTCGCCAACGCGTGTCACAACTGCCAATATTCCTCAGCCGACTCCCATTTCAGAGCCGGTTATTGACTTGGAGAGTGAGGAAACCTCGGCTCCAATCCGAGATTCGAGTTGGCCACGCCCTCTCAAGGAGCTGGAGAAGGAAAAGGCCAAGGCATCGGCTACATCCATGCCTAAGCCGGATCCTCGCCCTACTCCCGCAGCACAAACTCTGCTGAACCAAGAACAGCAGAAGAAGAAAAAGCAGAAGCAGCAACAACAACAACAAACTTTGAGAACCACAGAAACCGCAACATCAGAGACAGACCCCGGGTGCATCACCTCCACCCAAGCCGACTCAAGGTGTCGCTGGCACAACTTCCTCCACTTCGGATAAGCAAGTGGTTGCTGTCAAGCAAACCACCGCTGCCTCCTCTGCCATTCAATCCGGCCAAGCCAAGCCTAAGCTCAGCACTGCCAATGACTTTATTGAAGCCTGGAACGCCGTGGACCTTGCACCAGGTTTCTCCGCTGCAACGCACACCCTGCTGGTCCTAGCCGAATGATGCAATCTCTTCATTCTGTGAAGGTTGCGTTTACTGCATCGCACCAAGTCTTCGAGGTAAGTTTGCCGAATCTTGCTTTTAGTTCGTCATGATCAAATAGTATCTACCCAGTCCCCGAGATTCGGGTCGAACGACTGATACTCTTTGGAGTAAGAAAGTCATTCGGCTTGAATCTTTAAAAAATTCGATCATGACCTTTTTCTTAACTGAAAAAACTGTGGGACCCCCAGTCCCCGGGTTTCTTTTTAACCGATTCGGTCAGTCTCGGCCAGTCCCCGAGATTCGTTTTGGCTCCACCTTGTCTCGGGTATCAGTCCCCGAGTCTCTTTTGACGCTTCCTACTTCTTTCAGGAAAGCACGGGCACTCGCAGCGATCTTTTAAGCAGCTCGCCAACCAGTACCACAAGCTCCAAAAATCATTTGATGCCTTGGTCCTCAAGATGAATAGCAAAGAGGAAGAGCAAAAGCGTGTTCTGGCGGAGGAGAAATCAGAGGTAGCGCGAGTCCAGCGGGAGCTTGACCGGGTCGAAAAAGTGAAGAACAAGGTGAAAGCAGAGCGGAATGCACTGCGGACGGAGAGAGACACGCTCCAAAAGGAGCGCGACACTTTGCACGCCGGGCTACAGAAGCGAGCCGAATTAGATAAGCAAATTCAAACGACCGTTGCCGAATCTGAAGCCGAATTGAAAGCGGCTAAAGAAGAACTGGCTGCTCAAAGCGGCCAGTACGAAATGGCTGGCTCAACTTGCTAGCCTCAATGATGACATGGATCGTAAGTTCACCGAATCCCCTTTTTTCTTTCTGCTCTTAACCGACACATATGCTTGTGTTCCTTCTTGCTGAACTCAGTATTAGCTTATTTGTTTGTAGGAGAGTTTACCAGCATCCGGCTTCAAGCCGCCAAGGCTGTGCGAAACGCCCGAGCTGAGAGAGCTAAATTAACCGAGGCTCCCCTATCCGAGACATGGGACATCGAAGATCATATTACAGCACTTAAGGCTCGGATTGCTCCTCTGAAGGATTCCCATATTGGTCTGCTTAATGCAAGTCTCAAGGCTCACCGAATCTTGTTTCCTGAAGCGCGGCAAGTTGTGCCTGCGGAGGAGCTGATCAGAGACCTGGATCAAGCAATGACCCGGTTACAGCAGTGGAGGTCTTCGTCCGCCCGCGCTGGTGCTGACGCAGCTTTGCTATTCATCATGTCCTGGTATGAGCTAATTGATCTTGCCAAAGTACGCTCATTTCGCGAGGGTTCTCCGTGGGCTACAGACCCTACCCGGATCAAGATCCGTGAAGAAGCCGCCAACTTCATGGCCGAATTTGCACGCACCAAGCACCTTGATCTGGACGCTCCGGTCTATTCCGATGGGGAAGAGACTGAAGAAGAGGAATCGGACGATGCCTCCGCAGAAGATTATGCCGACTCTGAGGGCGAGTCTGATGAAGAAGAAGAATCCAGCAAGGTACCAGCCTCCGACTCGGCCAAGCTCACCGAACAAACTCCAACCGAGTCTCCTGTGATTCCAGCCACTAACTTGACTGTGATTACTAAACAGGCTTCACCTGATCCGGATATTTCCGAATCCGCCCATCCTTCAAGCTCTCCAGTCAAGATTACTTCCGAAGTGCCACCATCTTCTGAGTCTGCTCCAGCAACAGAACCTCCCGTAACCGCGTCCACTTCAACCGAAGCCCGTAGCTGAAGCCCGTGCCCCCGAAGCTCCGCTAACCGAGGCTCCTACCACAGAAGTTCCCGCAACCGAAACTCCTATGACCGAGTCTGCCGCGACCGAGTCCGCTGCACCCTGAAGTACTTAACAAAAACATTAAATCCCCGGTATGCCGGGAGCAGATGTAATAGACTATTTTAAGTTCTTTCGAGACTATGCTTATCATGCTTAACGCGATCCGGACAAGGTTTATGTTGGATCATCTTAAACCGAGTCCCCGAGTCTGTTTTCTTGTTTACTACTTTTGCCAAATCTTTGCTCTTGTCTACCTCTTTGGGTGTTTTGACAGTCGAGTCACAAGATAGGAATCATAGCATACAATACTTGAAACATGCGAGTTGTGGTTTAGAATCATTCAACATAAACGAAAAAATAAATAACAGGGGTTAGTAAACGACATGTGCCGAATCGGTTTTGGACCGAGTCCCCGAGTCCATTTTCATGTTTCCCATATTCCTCATCTCTGCTCTTGACTACCATTTTGGTGTTTGTCAGTCGAGTCACGAGATCAACAACACAACATACATTACTTGAAACTTAGAACAAGGTTCAAAGCGATTCGGCACACGAACGGCAAAAAACAAAACAGTAATAAACAACACATGCATAAGGACGAAGCAGTCCCCGAGTCCAGACTCGGATTACTGCGATTTCATTCATGATAAATTGAAATACATACATTGCGCCCTTTAAGAGTAAAAGGGTCGAAGCAGAGCTACATTCCAAGGTCGCTTGGTTTCCTGTCCGGGTCTGTCCAGGCCATCCTTTCTTTGTTCCTGTGCATCTATAAGATAGTACGAGTCATTGTGCATAGCCCTGCTCACAATGAATGGTCCCTCCCATGGAGGTGACAATTTGTGTCGGCCTTTGCTGCGCTGCACCAGCCTCAGCACTAGATCACCCTCATGAAACACCGAGGACTGATTTTTCGGCTATGATAACGCCTGAGATTTTGCTGGTATATTGCTGTCCGAGACAGGGCCAACTCTCTTGCTTCCTCTAGCAGATCCACTGCATCTTCCCGGGCCTCTTTTGCCTCGGTTTCAGTGTACATTGCCACCCTTGGTGCATCATATTCTATGTCAGTGGGTAGGACAGCTTCTGCCCCATAAACCAGAAAGAATGGCGTATAGCCTGTTGACCGATTCGGTGTAGTCCTTAGACCCCATAGAACTGATGGAATTTCATCTATCCAGCACCCCGGAGTTTTCAACAATGGTTCAATGAGACGAGCCTTGATGCCGGCTAACACTAGAGCATTTGATCTTTCCACTTGTCCATTGGACTCTGGATGCCACTGAGGCTATGTCTAACCGGATCCCCTTATCCATGCAGAATCGGGCAAACTCTCCGACAGCAAAGTTCGTGCCGTTATCCGAGATGATGCTATGAGGGTATCCGTATCTCAAAATGATTTCTTTCAAGAAGGTTACAGCCGAACGGCCATCCACTTTCCGGATTGGTTTCACCTCTATCCACTTGGTGAACTTATCCACCATCACCAGCATATGTGTCATGTTGCCCCTAGCCGGCTTGAAATCTCCCACCATATCCAAACACCACACAGCAAATGGCCAAGTAATAGGAATTGTCTTCAGTGCCGATGCGGGTAAGTGTGTTTGCTTAGCAAATCTCTGGCATCCTTCACATCTGCGGACTATGTCCTCCGCATCTGCATGAGCAGTGGGCCAATAAAATCCATGCCGGAACACTTTAGCCACCAGGGCTCTTGTACTGCAATGATGTCCACATTCACCTTGGTGTATCTCCAGGAGCATCTCCTTGCCCTCTGCTGGCTCCACGCAGCGCTGCAACACCTCGGTTACACTTCTTTTGTATAACTCCTTGTTGATGATGGTATAGCCTTGGATCTCCTCTGGACACGCCTAGCCTTGGTTTCATCGCTTGGCAAGCTTCCTTCCTCGATGAATTTCATGATCTCTTCAGCCCACTCTGGTACTGGATGCAAAGGGAACAAGTGCTCATTTTCTTCCACAGGTTTGGCCGCCATTATTTCTTCTATCAGCTTCTGTCCATTCCCCACAATCCGGTTAGCATCATCTTCATCTGCTCCTCTTTCCCAAGACTCGGTTAGCATTTTCCGAATCTGTGTGAGCAGTCCCCGAGTCCGGGCATGCAGTCCCCGGGTCTTCCTCGATATACTCAACATCAACATTCATAGGAATAGCTTCGGATTCTTGCTTGGGAATAAAGATCGACTCGGAATCAGGCGAAGGTTTGATTGAAGGGACCCTTAGATGATTCAAGGATATTCCGGGTGGGATTGCCTCCCTAGACGACCCGAGTTTTGACAGAACATCTGCAGCTTGGTTTTCCAGTCGAGGTATATGCTTGTACTCACAGCCTTCAAAAAATCCCGAAATTTTCTGAACATGAAACCGATACAGTGCCATATTGGCATCAAGAGCATCCCAATTTCCAGAAGATTGCTGCACGACCAAATCCGAATCACCGAAACATTCAATCCGGCGAACGCCGATGTCCCGAGCCACATTAAGCCCATGGATCAGTGCCTCATACTCGGCTACATTGTTTGACGCTGAGAAATGAATCTGCAATACATATCGCAATTGATCCTGTTTTGGTGATGTGAGCACCACCCCAGCACCTAGCCCGATTTTGCATTTGGAACCGTCAAAGTGCAACCTCCAGTAATTGTAATCCGGTTTAGGTGGCTCATATTGCATCTCAGCCCAGTCACAAAGGAAATCCGGCAAAGCCTGAGACTTGATAGCATCTCTTCTCTCATAATGCGGTGTGTAAGGAGACACTTCTATCGCCCATTTGGCAACTCGGCCAGTTGCATCTTTGCACCCAATGATCTCCGCAATTGGAGCTTCACACACCACTGTAATCGGGTGCTCTTGGAAGTAATGTTTCAACTTCTTGACCGCCAGGTACACACCATATGTCATCTTTTGGTAGTGAGGATAATTTTGCTTCGAAGTTGAGATCACCTCACTCAAATAGTACACCGGCCTCTGCACGGATTTGCCCTCTTCTTCTCTTTCTACCACAATAACCACACTTACGACCCGGTTAGTGGCCGCAATGTAAAGCAACATCGGTTCACTTGGCAAAGGTGATGCCAAAACTGGAGCAGTGGACAACATCTTTTTCAACTCATTGAAAGCTGAATCTGCCTGTGGGGTCCATGTGAATCCGGTGCTCTTTTTCATCAATTGATATAAGGGCAAGGCTTTCTCTCCTAACCGACTCACAAACCGGCTCAATGAGGCTAAGCACCCGGTGAATTTTTGCACATCTTTTAGACACTTAGGCAATTTCATGTTTTCTATGGCTCGGATCTTAGCCGGGTTAACTTCAATGCCTCGGCTTGATACAAGGAAGCCAAGCAACTTTCCAGCCGGGACACCAAAGGTGCACTTATCCGGATTCAATTTTAACCGATATTTTCTCAAGTTCACGAATGTTTCCTCGAGATCCTCGAGGAGAGTACGTTTCTCTTTAGTTTTGATGACGATGTCATCGACATACACCTGCACATTTTTGCCCATTTGGGAGTGTAAGCATTTCTGCATACATCTCTGATAAGTTGCACCGGCATTCTCAAACCAAAACACATGACACGATAGCAATACGCCCCGTACGGGGTAATAAAAGCAGTCTTTATTTGATCTTTAGGGTTCAGTGGTATCTGGTGAAAACCAGAGTACGCATCAATAAAAGACAACAACTCACACCCAGCAGTAGAATCGATCACTTGATCAATCCGAGGTAAAGGAAATGGATCCTTCGGGCACGCCTTGTTCAGATTGGTGAAGTCGATGCACATACGCCACACCTTGACCACAGCCGGTTCGTCTTTCTTCTTCTCCACCAGAACCGGATTGGATATCCAGTCTGGATGCAACACCTCCATGATAAACCCGGCTGCAAGTAGCTTAGCCAGTTCATCGAGCACCACTTTTCTTCTATCCTCCGAGAGACGCCGAGTCGGTTGCTTAACCGGCTTTACTTCTGGCCTGACAAACAAAGAGTGCTCTGCCAACTCCCTCGGAACACCAGGCAGGTCCTTAGCCGACCATGCAAAGATATCCCGATTCTCACGGAGGAAGTGGCAAAGCGCGCTTTCCTATTTCTCGCCCAAACCGGCTCCAATGATGGCCATGCGCTCCGGGTTCTCCGGGTCAATGGGGATCTTCTTTGTCTCCTTGGGCACTTCAAAGGTTGCGCCGCCATCCGGGTTGGTCATGGCCAGCACGCCTAACTGAGCCGACTTCGCCATTGCCACCACCTCGTGCATCTTGCTCTTTTCAGCTTGTATCACCAGTGATTCGGCTAAGTTGGAACCAACTGTAGCACATTGTATGGCCTTCTTGTAGTCTCCCGCAACGGTGATAACACCATTCGGTCCAGGCATTTTCATCTTGAGGTAGGCCACATGAGTAGATATCATGAACTTGGCTAATGCTGGCCTGCCAAGCAGAGCATGGTATGGGCTTTCCAAATCCACCACCTCGAACTCGAGACTCTCAAGTCTGTGATTGTCCCTGGTACCAAACAACACATCCACCCAGATCTTACCCATGGGGGAACAAGACACCCCGGGTACTATGCCATGGAAAGTACAACTGCTCTGTTGCAACTGATTCGGCGAAATACCCAACTTGACCATTGTATCCCGATACATGATGTTTATGGCACTGCCATTGTCAACCAAGACTCGGCTAAACTTCACATTCAGCTTGGGCCCAACCAGAGTCGGATCCACGACTAGCGCATAGGTTCCTGGACTTGGCATGATTCGGGGATTATCCGCCCTGCTCCACGTGATTTCCTGCTCAGACCAGTTCAAGTACTTTGGAACTGCTGGCATCACTGCATTCACCTCCTTTGCTCTTCTCAACTGACTTTTCTTGTCAGTTGGCTCGGTCACGAAAACCACATAACTCTGATGTGCTTCCTTGTAATCATTCCCAGGGTATCCACCTTGCCTACTTGGGCCAACATCATTGTCATTGCCTCCCATGTTCACCAGGTTAACCGGCTTCGTTGCTGCTGGCCTCGGAGCTCCAGCGTTCACCGGGGTTGCATTGGCTCCGGTTAGCGGCATGTTTGGCCTGAAATTCGGTCTAGGAGCACCTCTCTGAGGTGGTCCTCTTTGACCTTCCGCCTGAATGCGGTGATGCCAACTACAGTTCCGGGTCGAATGATTAGCCGGTTTGCGCGGATCAGTGGTGTGATAACAGCAAGGCCCATCAATCTGGACTCAAAAGTCAGAGGTGGACTTGGCCCCTCCCACACTTTCTTCGGCCAAGCACCGTGATTCGGCCTCCAAGCCGGACCATCAGTTTTTTGCCTCTGGCTATCTCCCGCTCCGGGTTGGTCCATGTTTACCGCAGCAACTTGATCAGAACCGTATCTGTAATCCGGATCTCTCCTCTTGTAACCGAATTCATGTCGGTCACTGGGCCTTAATGGTCCAACTCGGTTATTAACCGGTTGCCTCCTGTTTGCTCCCACTGCATCCAATGCGGGCTGTGTTGGATCACCCAGTGCATACGTGTCTGCTATCCGGATCATATCTGCCAGGGTTTTTGGCATATCTCTTTGGAGTTTCTGCCAAAGTGGGGTACCATGCCTGCATCCCTGCGCAAACCATGAAATGGCCTGCTCCTCTACTACACCTTCGCAAGAATTGCGCATGTTGCTCCACCGAGTCAAATACTCTCGGTCTGTCTCCCTCTCTTCCTGCTTGCACGCAGCCAGGAGCTGAGGTCGGTTTGGCCTCTTGTAGGTGCTGGAGAAGTTGCTGTTAAACGCCTGTTCCAAATCCATCCAACAATTGATACTACCCGGCGGCAAGTTATTCAACCAGATCCGGGCTGGACCTTCTAACATATGCGGGAGATACCGGACCGCCCATCGGCGATTGCCTCCCGCAATGTGCACTGATGATACATAGTCCGTCAGCCAATCCTGTGGCTTGGTGCTGCCATTATACGGCTTCGTGTTGCGGCCGAGCTGGAACAACGGCACACTTGGCTCATTCATTATCCGAGGTCCAAAACATGGTGGACCCGGTGGGCCTTGCTCTTCCAGCTTCTCGGACTGGTAGATTCTGTCCAACTTGAGACGCTGATCATCCGGATCCAACATCCGAGGCCCCAGTCTCGACGCCAGTGCATTGTCATACGTCTGGTATCCGGCTCGCGCCATAGCCGAATTGCCATCGTCATAGCGGTAGCCCACCTGGCCACCACTTTGCTGCTGCACCTGTGCCATCACTTGCTGTCCGGGATGGCGTGGTGGTTGACCTCGGCCAGCCGAATTTCCCCTTCCAGCACCCAGATTGCCTTGACCACCACTGTTTCTGCTTTGTCCGCCTCTTCCTTGAGCTGCTAGCTGCTTGCCCGCATATACGGCATCATAGGTTTGCAGCTGCTTGCTCTTACCCGAATTCACACTTGGGGATCGGTCAACTACAACATGCGGAGATGACGCCTGGCCCTTAGACTTCTGGCTAGCAGCCTTAGCCGACACCACTACACGGGAACCACCAGCTCATTCACTCTCTCCGCTTGCTTGCGCCAAGCATCCCCGGTCAAGTTACTTAATTCGGCTCGTGCTGCTGCTGCAGCCCTAAGATTCTTAGCCGGGGAGCTATACACTGGCTTGCCTGTTCCGGATCTATGACTAGTGGCTTTACTTGAGCTCGAACCTGCAGCTCTAGCCAACTCGTCGTTGAGATCCTTGCCTCTGTTACGCAACTCGGCTTTCTTGCGCGAGCGGTGCACTACAGGAGTAAAGCCATCTGTGATACCATTGGCAGCATTGTATTCTCTCATGTCTCTATCAAACTCTTGCCTAGACTCAATCACTAATCGAGCCTCTCTTTGCAACCTCAGGCGTTCTGCCTCTAGCTGAGCTACAGTAAGATCTACATTTGCTCCAGGAGCCACTGGCCGAGCTAGCTATTCCAAGACACCCTCTAAGGAAGCACCCCTGCTTGACATGCCAAGGGGACCGACCGGATCGGGTTTCTCCTTAGGGAACTTAGCTATCCGGGTCGGCTTATCAGCTGGATCGACCGGCGTGGCCAGCTCCTCTGGCACGCTCGTGCTGGCACCTCCTTTGCCTGCAGCAGCGTTTGCTCCAGCCACCATGACCTCCACGCTGCTCCGGGGCGAGCGCTACGCCCTCCGCGAGCTGCGCGGAAAGAGGGAGGATCCGCAGCCACGAGCACCTGCGCCGGGTACCCGCGAACTGGCTCGGTGGTGACGTAGGTGACGAAGCTGCCCAGCGTCATGAGGAAACCATTCGCGGGGAAGGGTTTGTTGGAGAAGCACCCCGCGTTGTTGCTGATGAAGTTGAACTCGCCGAGCTTGCACACGAGCCCAGAGAGGACCCGCTCGCCGGCACCAGTGACGGAGCCCGTCCGGATGGAAACCCCAGCTAACGCCACTGCTTGCCCCACGGTGGGCGCCAACTGTCGTGGTGGTGTCACGGCAGATGCCATGGGGATGGCTTAAGTGTGGGCTCGCTTGGGCGTTGGGGGAACCGGGGAGGGTTTGCGCGCTCACGTAGCACGCATGAAGAAGAAGCAAGAAGTCGCGAGAACCAACAAGAACAGAGCAAACCAAGAACAGCAAAGAACACCACGATGTACCCTGCTTCGGGGCCCTCTTGTGGAGGTAACACCCCTACTGCAGCTCTAGCCTATTCTCTTATATCTCAAGTGTTTACAAGTACAGAGTGCTCCCTGAGCTGTATAATGAACAATGGAGAGAGCTCCAGGTAGAAGATGAAGCTTGGGGGGGAAATGATGCTTACAATGGTCGATCCTCCTCACAGGAGAAGGTGGTGTCGCATATATACAGTAACCGAATTACCCTTTTGCCCTGGCCGCAGAGGACAATGGCAAGGACAAGGAGAACAGGACAAACACTGGCCACTGTCACTCAGCCCAGCTCACCCTCTGTCCACCACAGGCTTATCTTTCTCTTTGAGCTTAAGGCAGTGTAGACCACAGTAGCCTAGGCACTGCCCCTTTCCCGAATTGGCCGAGTCAGCGCCTAGGGGCTTGTGACCCGGAAAACCTGTGGCTGTTCCTCGCTGTCTTCTGAGCCCGGTCAGCAACATTACAGTGCCCGTGACTTTTACTGACACTACTTGGCCCCTGTGCAACATCCGAGTTACCCTACCCGGGTCCTTCCTGACGGATCCGGATAACTTAGCCGGTTCATCTCCCTTGGATCCGGTTAAACCTCACCGGATCCCCTTTGGTCCTTCCTTTTACACCGGCTTGAAGTAGGACTGACCGAATCCCCTTGAGATCCGGCCCAAGTGACCCGGCTAACCTTGATCCGGTTAGACCTTAACTGTTCATAACACATCATCTTTGCCCTACCCGGGGGCAGACCCCCGACACAACATAAAGTAAAAGATAGGCCCTTCGCAGAGGGAAGCAGGGATTAAATCATGTGCTAGAGCTTTTTAAGTTTTCGAAAGCATATAGAGAGCACAAAATCAGTATTTGAGAGGTGTTTGTTGTTGTCAACGAATGGTAGTGGGCACTCTAACCCCCTTGTCAACCAGACTTTCAAGAGCGGCTCCCATGAAGGACGTTATTTCTACCAGCAAGGTAGATCATCCCTCTTCTCTTTTGTTTACACATGTATTTTAGTTTCTTTATAGATGACACTCCTCCAACCTTTTGCTTACACAAGCCATGGCTAACCGAATCCTCGGGTGCCTTCCAACATTCACATACCATGGAGGAGTGTCTATTTGAAAAATTAAGTTGCTTACTGATAAATCAGGGCAAAACATGTGAAGAGAATTATTAATGAAAGTTGTAATTAATTGGGGCTGGGCACCCCGTTGCCAGCTCTTTTTGTAAAAAAATTGGATAAGCGGATGTATATGCCACTATTCCATTGGTGAAAGTCTGTCAGAAGTAAATGACAAGATTGAAAGATAAAACACCACATACTTCCTCATGTGCTATAAAACATTGACACAAATAAGGAGTAATAAAGTTTTGAATAGTTTAAAGGTAGCACATGAAATATTTACTTAGAATGGCAGGAAATACCACATAGTAGGTAGGTATGGTGGACACAAATGGCATGGGTTTTGTCTCAAGTTTTGGATGCACGAGAAGCATTCCCTCTCAGTACAGAGTTTAGGCTAGCAAGGTTGTTTGAAGCAAACACAAGTATAAACCGGTACAGCAAGAATCACATAAAAACATATTGCAAGTATTATAAGACTCTACACTGTCTTCCTTGTTGCTCAAACATTTTACCAGAAAATATCTAGACCTTAGAGAGAACAAATATGCATCCCAAGTCTCAACAAGCTCTACGGTAGTTCTCCACTACTAGGTTTTAACTACATGATGCAAGAGCTTAAACATGATCTACTTGAGAGCTCAAAACAATTGCAAAGCATCAAATCAAAACAAGACAACGATCTACAAGAATGCATATGTCTTTTCCAATACCAACTACTACATGTAACATTTTCTTTCTTCCAAACAAACACCAATAAATTTAATTGAACATAAACTCTCCAAATGATAATATAATGCAGCAAGAGAGTATTTATAAACACGTGCTAACAGCTCAAAGAGATGCATGAAAAACAGGAGCTAAAAGCACTGCAGTAGCTAGTTAAGAATACTCAATAAATATAAGTGAAGAACATGAGTATTCACATGCAAAAGCGGAGCGTGTCTCTCTCCCACACAAGGATTGCTAGGATCCGAATTTATTCAAACAAAAACAAAAACAAAAGCACACAGACGCTCCAAGTAAAGCGCATAAGATGTGAAAGAATTAAAATATAGTTTCACTAGAGATGACCTGATAAGTTTGTTGATGAAGAAGGGGATGCCTTGGGCATCCCCAAGCTTAGACGCTTGAGTCTCTCTGAATATGGTTGGGATGAACCACGGGGGCATCCCCAAGCTTAAGCTTTTCACTCTTCTTGATCACATAATATCACCCTTCTCGCTTGATCCTTGAAAACTTCCTTCACACCAAACTCAAGACAGTTCTCATATAGGGTTAGTGCATAAACAAAAATTCTCATATTCTATAATGAAACAATCATTCCCAAAGCTTCTGGACATTAGCTACAGCCACTAATGTTTTGTGGAGCAAAGAAATCCACACAAACATTGTAAAAGAACGAATGCAAAACAAAAGGCAGAATCTGTCAAAAACAGAACAGTCTGTGAAGATGAATTTTTTCGAGGCACTTAAGTTGCTCAGATGGAACATGTCCAGTTTAATGAAAGTTGCGTACATATCTGAGGAAGATGCGTGATGTTTCGTAGAATTTTTCGAATTTTCTACAGGGAGAAAAACTCAAATTCGTGACAGTCAAAAATCTGTTACTGCGCAGAAATACAAATCTTGCATCAACTTTCAATATAGGACTTTACTTGGCACAACAATGCGATAAAATAAAGATACAAAGGAGTTGCTACAGAAGTGACAAAACTCCTTGACTCAAAGAAAGAAAATTGCAGAAAATAAAACAATGGGTTGTCTCCCACAAGCGCTTTTCTTTAAAACCTTTTAGCTAGGCATAGTGATTTTTATGATGCCCACATAAAGATGAGAGTTGAAACATAAAAGAGAGCATCAAAAAGCATATATAAAACATGTTTAAATCTAACACTCTTTCTATGCATAGGAGTCTTGTAAGAAAACAAGTCAATGAAGAACAAAGTGACTAGCATAGAAAGGCAAAACAAGTGTAACTTCAAAATTTCAACATAAAGAGAGAAGACTTAATATTATTGTGATATATGAAATCGTGTCTCCCTCTCTCATAAGGACCAGTAGGTCTTAAAGTACCCAGCAAATAAAAGCAAATCAAGAGAAAGCTCAAAACTTTCATCATAAAGAGAGGTAGTTCTATAACCATACTTTCCTCTCTTAAAATAATTTTCAGTAGCATCATGAATAAAACTCAACAATATAACTATCACATAGAGCATTCTTATCATGATCCACATGCATAAAAGTATCATCACTCTCCACATAAGCATGAACATTGTCATTAGTAATAGTGAGAGTAAAACTATCACAACCATCATTGTATTCATCATAAATTGCAGGCATAGTATAATCATAATAAACTTTATCCTCCATAGTAGGTGGCACCAAAATACCACTATCATTATAATCATCATAAATTGGAGGTAAAGTATCATCAAAGAAAATTTTCTCCTCAAAACTTGGGGGACTAAAAATATCATATTCATCAAAACCAGCTTCCCCAAGCTTAGAGCTTTGCATAGCATTAGCAATAATGGTGTTCAAAGCATTTATAGTAATAACATTGCTACCATCATGCAAACAAGCCTCCATAGGTTTTTTTATTTTCTCTTCAAAAGCATCATGTCCTAATTCAATATAAAGTTCATAAAGATCTCTAATTTTTTTGTTGTTTTCCATTAAGCCTAACTAGTGAAATAAAAACAAGAAACAAAAAGATATAATTGCAGAATCTAAAGGAAATACTTTGAGCACTCACACCAGCAACAGTACCAGAAGATAGCTTAGTAGCCAGAGGATGTGAGTACCTTTTACCTTACCTCCCCGGCAACGGCGCCAGAAAATAGCTTGATGTCTACGTGTGCTTCTATTCTTGTAGACAGTGTTGGGCCTCCAAGAGTAGAGGTTTGTAGAACAGCAGCAAGTTTCCCTTAAGTGAATCACCCAAGGTTTATCGAACTCAGGGAGGTAGAGGTCAAGGATATCCCTCTCAAGCAACCCTGCAATTAAGATACAAGAAGTCTCTTGTGTCCCCACACACCCAATACACTTGTCAGATGTATAGGTGCACTAGTTCGGCGAAGAGATAGTGGAATACAAGTAATATGGATGATTATAAGTAGTAACTGCAATCTGAAATAAAGATGGCAGCAAGCAAACATGTAGCAGAACTTGTTGTAAACGGTGTTTCAATGCTTAGAAACAAGGCCTAGGGATCATACTTTCACTAGTGGACACTCTCAACAATGATCTCATAACTGAATAAGTAAAAGCTACTCTTAAACACTCTCTTGTTGGATAACAAACATCATTCATTGTGTAGGGCTACAAAAGCACACCTCAAGCCGGAGTAAACAAGCGCCACAACGTCATAAAGGAATCACACACGGTGCACACACTGTCACCTTTACACCGTGGAGAGTACCGGAGTTCATATTAAAGTAACCTCTAGAGTTCATAATAGATAAAGAGTAACATCTCATATTCAACTAGATTAGCGCAACTGAACACAAGTAAATACTGCTCGGGATTATTCTCCTTCTTGATAACACAAGAGTAATACGTGTAGGGCTGCAAAAGCACTCCTCAAAGTCTGAGTAAACAAACACCACAGTTCCCAAGAACAAGCCATGATAGATATCTAAATTATTCATAGAGCCACACAAGTACCCACACTGTCACCTTGATACCGTGTTGTCACAATGACTCCAGAAACTAGACAAAATCATTTGAGTAGCATAAACATTATTAATGTATTCAGCGATACTAGCAATACACACGATCACATAAAGATCACACCATGGGAGAGAGAGATGAACCACATAGCTACCGGTAGAGCCCTCAGCCTCGGGGGAGAACTACTCCTTCCTCATCGTGGGAGTCAGCAGCGGCGATGAAGATGGCGGTGCTGTCGATGGAGATGACTCCGGGGCAATTCCCCGTCCCGGCAGCATGCCGGAACAGAGACTTCTGTCCCCCGAAACTTGTCGTCGATGGCGGCGGCGCTGCGGAACTCTTCGTGGAAATTGGCTTGGTGTTTTAGGGTTTTCACGTCTGAGGCAATATATAGGCGAAGGGGCAACGTCGGTGGAGCCCCGAGGGGCCCAACCCATAGGCTGGCGCGGCAGGGGGGCCCACCGCGCCGCCATGTGGTTTGGCTGGCTCCTGGCTCCTCTTCGTCTCTCCTTCGGACTTCGTGTACGTGTTGGAAAAATAGGGACGTGGCCTTTTGTTTCGTGCAATTCTGAGAATATTCGCAGAAGTACTTTTCTGAAACCAAAAACAGCAGAAAACAGGGAACTGGCACTGTGGCATCTTGTTAATAGGTTAGTCCCAGAAAATGCATAAAAGTGATATGAAGTGTATATAAAACATGTGGCAAATGGTATAATATAAGCATGGAACAGCAGAAATTATGGATACGTTGGAGACGTATCAAGCACCATCCGATGGAAAGAAAGTATAGCTTCCTCCGCCAGAGGGGCTGCGGGTCTTGAGCTTCTGGGCTTGCTACCTGTGTTGTCGAGGTAGAAGGGTCGCCAGCCCCCGGCGCAGATCTTGCCGCGAGCCTCTCGGGTGGAATCGAAGGTCGTCTGAGGACCTCGATGTAGATCCCGGGAGGCATTGGTTCTTGCTTGGACGCCACTGCAATAGCTCATCCGCGGCCGTGTTTTCTCCCGTGGGACGTACACAGCCCGGAATTTGTCGAAGGGCCGCTGCAGCTTCCAGACCTCCTCGATGTATGGTGCCATCTGAGGGCACGCGTACTCCTTGTTCACTTGCTTGATGACTAACTGAGAGTCACCCTTGACGACGATCTTGTTGATGCCGAGGCCGATGGCAGCACGAAGTCCTGCGAGCAGACCCTCGTACTCCGCCGTGTTGTTGGAGATGTTCCCTTGATAGTGCATCTGGACGACGTACTTCAGCCGGTCCCCGGTTGGTGAGGTTAGGACAACCCCTGCACCTCCTTTCCCCTTGGTGTAGGAGCCGTCGAAGTGCATGGTTCAGGCGCTAGGATCTTCTTTCCCGGGGAGGCAGATTTCCTCTTCCGGGTCGTCGAACGCCGTCTCGGTTCACTCAGCCGTGAAGTCCGCCAGCGCCTGACTCTTGATGTTGTCTGTGTGCTCGAACTTGAGGCCGAAACCTTGAAGCTCCATGGCCCACCATGATATGCGACCAGTGGCAAGTGGGTTCTCCAGGGGGCTTCTTAGGTTGTACTTGGATACCACCGTGATGGGATGGCTTTGGAAGTACGGCCTCATCTTGTGGGAGGCAATGAGGATTGCCAGCAGCAGCTTCTGCATCATGGGGTACCGCTCCCGGGCGTCGCGCAGCACTGCGCTGACGAAGTAGACCGGGTGCTGCACCTTGCGGGTCGCTGAGTCCTGAAAGGGCTCAGCTTCCTCCACGTCGACGTCTTGGGGTGGGGACGAGGTAGCCCCGGCGAAGTCTCGTCGGAGGGAGATTCTCCATTGCTGACGGGCTCCGCACCGTCTGGTAAGGTTGCAGTGACGTCAGGATCGCTAGACCCCTGGTCACCGGCAGCCTTTTCTTGCATGGTTGTCCCGGGTCACTTGCCCTTGATCTTGCTTGACTTCTTCGGAGGAGCGTCACGCTCTACCACAAGCACAGCGCTGATCACTTGGTTGGTGGCAGCAATGTACAGTAGCAGGGCTCTTTTCTTCTGGTGCCACGAGGATTGGTGGCGAGGCGAGGTAGCGCTTGAGGGACTGCAGGGCTTCCTCGGCCTCGAGGGTCCACTCCACGGGGCCTGACTTCTTGAGCAGCCTGAAGAACGGTAAGGCCCGCTCCCCAAGCCTTGAGATGAAGCGCCCGAGTGCAGTGATGCACCCGTTGAGGCGCTGTACGTCCTTGACCCGCCGGGGTGCCTCCATGCGCTCGATTGCCTTGATTTTGTCCGGATTCGCCTAGATCCCTCGGTGAGAGACCAGGAAACCCAGCAGCTTGCCGGAGGGGACCCCGAACACGCACTTGTCGGGGTTGAGCTTGAAGTTGACCCGGCGGAGGTTCTCGAAGGTCTCGTGCAGGTCTTGGATGAGGGAGTCCTTGTACCGGGTCTTGACCACGATGTCGTCGATGTACGCTTCAACGTTGCGGCCCAGCTGCGGCCCAAGGCATGCTTGCATTGCGCGCTGGAAGGTAGCGCCGGCGTTTCGGAGGCCAAAAGGCATCCGGGTGTAGCAGTAGCAGCCCTTGGGAGTGATGAAGGCCGTCTTCTCTTGGTCCTCGAGCGCCATCATGATCTGGTGGTACCCGGAGAAGGCGTCCAAGAAACACAGCAGCTCGCACCCGGCCGTGGAGTCCACGATCATGTCGATCCGCGGCAGGGGGAAAGGGTCCTTGGGACAGGCCTTATTCAGGTCTGTGAAGTCGATGCAGAGTCTCCACTTGAAGGTCATGGGCTTCGGTACCACCACGGGGTTGGCCACCCAGGTTGGATGGGGAACCGACCGGATGACACCAGCTTCTATCAACTTGTCCACCTCGGCGATGATGAATTTCAGCTTTTCCTTGCTTTGGTTCCGGAGAACCTGCTTCACGGGGCGAGCCCCCGGATTGACCGCCAGTTTGTGCTCGATCACCTCCCTTGGAACACCGGGTAAACCTGACGCCTCCCACGCGAAGACATCAGAGTTTTCCCGAAGGAAGGCGACGAGCGCGCTTTCCTATTTGTCGGTGAGGCGGGCGCCAATGGTGATGGAGCGAACTCCGTCGCTGGTTAGCGCCACCTTCTTGGTCAGCTGCGGATCGCCATGGAATGGCGCCTTCTTGGGGGGGAGTAGATGTGGAGCCCCCAGGGTGCCCTTCGCCCCGGGGAGAGCCCCAACATCATCCTCCTGTACACCTTGAGGGACATCCGCCATGATTGCCACCGTCTGGTTCAGCTGGTGAACGCAGTAGATAGCATCGTCGATGTCGGCCTTGACTTTGATCATGCCCCACGGCGCCGGAATCTTCAGCATGTTGTAGGCGAAGTGGGAGACGGCCATGAACTTGGCCAGAGCAGGTCTGCCAAGTATGTCGTTGTACGGTAGCGGGGTGTCGGCGATGTCGAAGACGATTTCCTCGGTGCGGAAGTTCTTGGAGTCGCCGAAGGTGACCGGAAGGGTGATCTTCCCGAGGGGTCGAGTAACACTTCCGTTCACGCCTTGGAACACTCCGGTGTCTTGCAGGCGAGACAGGGGAATTTGAAGGATAGCCAGGACCTTCGCCGTCAGCAAGTTGAGGCTGGAGCCTCCGTCGACCAGCATCTTGGTGACCTTGTAGTTGTGGATGACGGGCGACACGATCAGCGGCAGGGTCCCACCCCGGCAGTGTTGGCAGGGTGGTCTTCTGGGTCGAAGGTGATGACTTGACTGGACCAGTCCAGGGGCTTGGACGGAGCAGAAGCAACCGCGTTCAGCTCCCGGACAAGTCTCTTGCAGGCGCCGTTGGAGGGAGGCAGAGAAGACCCTCCGTGGATGCACCCGACAACTCCAGTGACTTCTTGATACTTCCCGCCGTTGCCTCCTTGGGGAGCCGGAGCTTCCCCGTTGCCGCCGTGGGCGGCCTCTGGAGTGTTGTACCCGCGACCACCTTGACCGCCGCGTCCTCCTCCACGGCCCCCGCGGCCACCGCCTCGGTTCCATCCACGGCCGCCTCCGCCTTGGCGACCCGTGGGACAGTCACGAGCGATGTGCCCGGCAGTGCCGCAGTTGTAGCAACCGTCTTGACTGACCCCGTCAGCTCGGCGTTGCTCCCGGATGGCGAGGTTCTTGAGCATGCGGCAGTCCTTGAGCAAGTGGTTGCCTTCTGGATGGATGTGGCACCAGGGATCACCTTCACCTTCTTCCTCGGAAGTCGGCGCGGGCTTGGCCTTCTTCGGAAGAGGCTCGGTGACGAAGATCCGCTTGTCGGGTCCAGGGTCCCGCTTCTTGTTCTTGGCTGGAGTGGCCTTGTCCTCGGGTTCATCCTCCCCGGGGAACTTGGCTCCTTCTTCAGCTCGAGCGCACCGATCTGCAAGCTCCCAGAGCTTACGAGCAGACTCGACGCGATGGATGCTCAGCTTCTCGCGCATCTTGGGGTTGCGGACGTTGGCGTGGAAGGACTGGATCACCAACTCCTCCTTGATGCACGGGATGGTGTTCATCTTCTGGGTGAAGCGCTGGATGAACTTGCGGAGAGTTTCACCCGGCAGCTGCTTGAAGTCGTGGAGATCACTGGGAGCCCCCGGGCGCTCGTACCCGCCTTGGAAAGCCCCCAGAAACTGCTCCTTCAGTGCCCGCCAGGAACGGATGGAGCACTTGGGAAGGTTGAGAAGCCAAGTCTGAGCATCTCCCTTCAGGGCCAACGGGAACCAGTTGGCCATCATGACCTCGTCGCCCCGGCAACCATTGCAGCAAGAGAGTAGATCTGCAGAAAGTCCCGGGGGTTCGTGGTGCCGTCGTAGCGGAGAACGTCGATCTTGAATTTCTTGGGCCAGTTGAAGTGGCGGAACTCGGGGGAGGGCGAGGCAGCCTTCGGCGAGGTCGATGCCCCGATCTTCCCGGCGGTGACGTTCTCGGCGACGCTCGATGCGGGTGCGCATATCCTCGTTCTGACGGCTGTTGAGCTCGTCACGAAGATCTGGGTTGCGCGAGGTAGACGACCCGATGGAGATGGCCTCGCCGTGATCGCGGTTTAGCCGATCAGCCATCGGTGGTGCGGTGCGAGGAGGCGCCGTCTTAGCTTGACGTTCACCACGAGGCTGGCCTCGCGGATCACGTGTCTTGTCTTGTGCTGCTCCGGGATCGTCGATGGTGGGAGCTTGAGTGGGTTCGACCCATGGACCACCATCGGCGAAGTCGAGGAGCCTCTCGACGCGAGTCCTCCATTCTTGGTAGACCTTGGGATCGCCGCTGCTTGGAGGGAACTGCATCAGGGCCTTGGCAGCGACTAGAGCATCATGGCGAGCTTGCGCGTCCGAAGGCGAGTGCGCGGAGGTCTTGCTCTTGGATGCTCGTGGATCCCCGCTGGGGCGAACGCCGTGGTTCCCTCCTCCAGCGGTGGGCTCCTTGTTAGCGCCATTGCAGACGCTCTTCTCCCCCGAGCGAGGAGGAGGCATGGTGGTGCCTTTTGGAGCCGCCGCTCCGCCAGGGCCGTTGTTCTTGTCGCGACCGTCCACTTCGTCCGGTGCCACCCTCTCCGTGGGAGGCGGGGACGGAGAGACGCTCCGCCGCGCGCCAGCGGCACGGCGTTCAGCTGAAGCTTGAGTGCGTGAGGGAGAAACCGGCTTGGACGCCGCAGGGTCTCCCTTCTTCTTCGGCGGCATGCCTGACGAAGAACTTGCCGATGAACTTGATGAAGATGAAACCAGCGCTTGCGCCCCCTACCTGGCGCGCCAGATGTCGTGTCTCGATGCACGGACACCGGGAGTATAGGATACCCCCTTTTAGGTTCGGCACGGGGCGCGAAGGAGGCTGAGAATCGTCTTCTCGGGCGGAGTCTAGATCAAGCTCTCCTCTCCACGATCAAAGCATGCAACCAAAGGGACACAAGGAGCTACCCAGGTTCAGGCCCGGAGGCTAAAAGCCCTACTCCTGCATGTCTGGATTGATGGGTTCTTCATAGTGTGGCTTACAATGGAGCCTCCCGGATGGGGTACCCGGAAGGGTTTTGGCCCGAGGTAGAAGAAGGACAGATCCTGACCCGGAGGAGATCACCTTCCCCTCTACCTTCGCAGCCCTAGTCTAGTCTTGCTCTGGTTGGACTTGTGCCTTGGTTCTACCTCCTTTCTTGGTTCCCCCCTCCTCCGTGCCTTGGTCCTCCTTTTATAGGCTAAGGGGTTGCCACAGGGTCACGTGAGGGGCACGAGGGACCTTCGGCGTGAAGGACCCTCCTTCTCTAGTTTAGGGGGAGACGTGGCCTCTCCTCAGCCTAGCGTCTCCCTTGGGTTAGGTGGGAGCGTCCGCCTTGGGGTGGACAGGGGCTGACACCACCACGGGCTGTGCTTCCTGCCCGCGCTACCTTCGCCTTGCTTCCCAAGTCTTCTGAGGTCTTCTAGCGTGAGGTGGAGAGCTTATCCACAGTGATGTGGGGAAGCACCCGAGAGGGAGCCCGGCCTCCTGCCGGGAACTCGGGCTCTCGGGTCCTTCCTTGCCTTCTTGCTTGGTTCGGGGACCCGGCAGGCCCCCAGGACCGGAGCCCTTCGTCGACGTAGGCCTTGCTTGTCCTGACGGTGCTAGCTTGACTTGAGTCTTGGTCTTGTTCTTCTTCATCTTGGTCCCACATGGGGTGGACCCACTTTGGCAGCACTAGGGGAACCCCGTGTTCCACTGCTGCGACATGCCCCCATTAGTCCGGGTTTGTAATGGAACCGGGACTAAAGGGTTCCACTAGTGCAAGTTTAAAATTACTTTCCGATGAATGATTGATTGAAAGAAAATCTTAACATATGTACGTTCTTAGCGTATAGCATAACATTTTGTCTTTTGTTCCTTAAAAATGCTTGACAGCAAGTGTACAATGGTTCCATAGGTCTATTATCCAGTTATGAGTTATCAACACATTGTTAAGTACTGTGCACATCCATATTTGCATAGTAATGTGTTGACAACTTCCCTTGTACTCTAATCTCCACACCTTATGCCGGATGTCTTTGTTCCTTGCTCTTGAAGCGCTTAAAATGTGTATTATAGTCTAATGAGAGTACGTTATAGAGTCGAATCATGCAAGACAAAAAAAGAGCAACAATTACTCACAACTTTATTTATCGGAATAAATCTTAAATGATACCAGAGCACTCGCTTCACAATGAACTGAAAAATTCTACGCACAGCAACGAACATAATTCAAGAAACTAAGTGATAAGCAAACTAGAGACCAAAGCCACTGCATATAGCTAGCTTACAGAGCCTTTGGACCAAATACTACTAGTTGTTGGTATTCCCCTTGTTGCCTATTCCGGGGCTATTCCCAGGGGCCGTCGGCCGGGAGTCGACCGTGGTCGCCATCGGCATGGCTTTGCTGCCGTCATGCCCTGCTCCTGCAGCTGAAGCCTTTTCTCGTGTTGCTCTGAAGCTTCTGCCGTCACCTTTCGTGGCGCCTAGCTCGTCGCATGCCTCCCTACCCTTGCTCACCTTCTTCAACAGCCTCGCCTCGGCCTGGCTCGAGATGACGATGAAGATCAGAATGCAAGTGCACAAAGCTTTTGAGCAGCCCATGTGAGAATTCTAACTTAATTAGAGTAAGAGGAAGGCAGTGTAGTTTAGCTGAGTGGAACTAGAAGGCTAGCTCAAAGTCTCTATACTATGCTTCGGGGCTAATGTGAGATGAGGTGCCTGCACTAGACCGGTATATGTAGTGGGAGAAGTGTAGCTCGACGGTTTAATGGGCGAGCAGTCAATAAAAAATTGGTTTTTGCATGCTAATGATGCTTGCAGAGAAGTTCTTTTTTTAAGAAAATTTTATGGTAATGTATAAAAATAAACCAGTTAACTGCTGTTCTTGCTAAAGAAATTATGTTTCGTAATTTAGGTATCCTCCAGTAACCCATGACAATGATCTCATGTTCAGTGCCACTTAAAATACCAGTCCATTTCTAGAAGTATAAGGTATTTGTTTCATTAAAACTATTATACCAACAATTGCTCAATGAATACAATGTTATATTACATAAAAAATTGTGTCCCTGGATTCGTATTTAAAAGTACTTGTTATGATTGTGATTTTATATCATATAAATTTTATGTTAAACGAGTAATTGTTGGTCAAATGCTTGTCCTAACGAATAAAATACGCATTAATCATCGGAACAAAGGGGGTAAAAAACACTGGAAATGTTTAGGACTAAACTACTAGCTAATGGGAATTTTGTGTGCCCGTACAAGTAATTTGACAGAACATACTCATTTAAATTGTTAATACCATTCAGGAAAAAAAGGATTCGCATATTTAAAAAATGCAAATAATTGTAATAGGGTACAATCGGGGAATGTCCTTGTTGGACCACAGGAGCTGCCTTTAATTTTGTATGTAGTATTCAAGATTTACTCTCATGATCTGCTCCATCCATTAATCATCTTTTGACTGGCCAAGCAAATAATCCTATGTGATTAGGAGAGATCATGGTTTCATCATTGCACAAATCTGCCATTGACGGCAGGGCCTCCTTTCAGCTCCTACATGATGGCTACATGGTTTTGCTGCCATCCAACAAAAGTACTAAGATTCCTTGGCCAATTGCCTTTGTCCCCTACTCCCCTTAGATTTAAAATGCTCAGATATGTTTATGGCAAGGACAATCGTACTTGTAAAATCACATATTGCTATCTGCGGTGCGAGAGAGCACATCACTGAGAATCTTCCGAGTTTGATGGAGTCACTAATAAGTGGTAACAAATGCTCGATGTAAAAATTTGGAATATGAGGCTCTTATCGATAATTATCCTGATACACGTACTTAAAAGGCGATCCTTAGTTGGTGAAGAGGCTGCAAGTGAAATTCTCTCACAATTTGGGCTTAGTGCATGTTTATATGAAACATAAATTCCCAACGACGTGGTGAGATATCACTACCCGGCACCACTAGGCATCCCCTCTCAGGCACCTCCTTGTCGCCGCTACCACCGGCTTCATCGCGGTTGCGTCGCCCCTCCTCCCCCCCCCCCCCCCCCCCCCGAAGGTGGCATGGGGAGAGCTGCGGTAGATGCGATGTCGCCTCGGGCGCGTTCAACGTGAAGGCGTGCGGTGACGGCCTTGACGAGGGTGAAGGCGCATGGTGGTACATTCCTCGCGATGTGGGCGGAGGTGTCCAATCTTTTTCAGAGCGGGATTCGGTTGAATCTGATCTCAACAGGTGCTTGGCTCGATCTGCGGAAATGTGCGGCCACGAGCCTGACCTAATCCTACCCGTTGGCGGCTGCCTGTAGCGAAGAAGAGGAGGCGCGACTGCTGGTGAAAGTTTTTATCATCATCATCATGTCCATGCTTTGGACCGAAGAGAAAGCCAAGGGATTAATGTAAATTTGTCTCCACCTCCCATTTGAGGGGAAAACACTTCCTACTTGTAGTGTCTATATACCGACCCACGTATTATCTTTGCACGCAATTTTGACTTGAATAGGATGGAAACCGGGGAGAGAAGGATGTCATCCTACCACGGCTCTCCAACCATGAATGCCAACTCCTAGACCACATCCTCATCCCTTGCCCAATCAAAGGTCATACACTCGAGCCGAGGCCAGGTAGAAGACCAAAAGCTTCAAACCGCCTAACGCTGGTCATAGTGGGGAGTAACTTATATGTGTACATATATATACCAAGTTGTATGTGTGCTATGTGATCTTCACGTGTGCGAAAACTTTTTTATGTGCATCGACGTGATCTCCTTCGAAACCCTAAACCCTGAAAAATAAGCGAAAATAAAAAAACAGAAACCCTAAACCCTGAAAAATATACGAATAGAAAAAAAAAGCAGAAACCTTTAGTACCGGTTCGTAATAAACCGGTACTAAAGGTCCTCCGCCTGCGCGCGCTCTGCTCTGCCCACGTGGAGGCCTTTAGCACCGGTTTGTAAGCAACCGGTACTAAAGGGGGTACCCTTTAGTGCCGATTTATTAGCACCGGTTGCTCAACCGGTGCTAAAGGCCCTATAGAACCAGTTTTGTTGCCCCTTTTTCTACTAGTGTTAGGCTAGTAACATGTGTTATTTTTAAAAATGGGGAAGCCCCAGCGTCTGCATCACGAGGATGCACACAACCGTTTTATTGCATCATTTTTAGAATTGTCAGGTTCAAACTATTACATCTCAAGCATCAGAAAGCATGGCGATAAACACTAGCCAGCGAAAAACAAAAAGAATGAAAAACTTATGCATCATTTAGTTTATTAAAGATTTGCCAGCCAGCTAGGTTGTAAAACGCCCGAGCGACCACCTCAAGCCGGCCACACCCAGAAGCCACCTCCTCCCGTTGCTCCATGGGGAGGAGGAAAGACCACGCGCCAAGTAGGGACGTAGCCTTATAGATGACCTGCAAATATGAAATTCATATGCTTTGTTTTGTTAAAAACCAAATCATTTCTACACGTCCACAGGGACCAAAGTATAGCACACACGCCGACTCGTACACGTGCTTTAACTATTTTGCATCCCTCTCAACCAATTCCAAAACATATTCGCGATATTGTGTATGTTACTAGTCTATGTTATTACCTCTATAGCTCCTCCTTGGATAAAGCCCACACACACCTTAACATTCGACAATCAAGCAATGAGTGTCGCCAAGAATCGACCTCCCCATATATGGAGCATCTGCAAGAAGATGACCTATTGCGATGGTGGAGAAGATCCGCTTAGGGCAATGACTAACGAGCAAGACGCCACAAGAAAACTTTCAGCTTCGAGGGAACAGAAATTTACCAAAGCGAAGTCCACCATACCCTTTTTTTTCCAAGATGAACCAGCAGAATGGTCAAGCCAAACTTCTCTCCTCATCTTAGTATCCGACAACATCCTGTAGGCTAAACGGACTGAGAACTCTCCTTTCAAATCATAACTAGTAATGGTGCACGTGCACATGCACGTTTTATCGAATCATATAACTTTATGTAGATATAACAGTTATATGGAAAATGGAAAATTTATTTTACCTATTTATTATTGTGAAATGTGCATCTTCCACTGTCATCTACTCCTTCCGTTTTTTAATATAAGATGTTTTAGGTATTCTACATGTTTTAGTGAACATGCACACTAAAATGTGTCTACATGTATATATGCATGTATATGTGGACAAATGTATAACATCTTATATTAAAAAACGGAGGGAGTAGGTATCACCAATAAGTTCAAATATGAGAGATGATGGTTCAGTACTAAGATAGATCAACGGATTGTGAATTTGAATTGTTGCTGCTCCATTCAACAACACAGTGTTCTCCGACGCCTTTACCATATACCAAAACTTTCTACAACCCTCCATTCACTTGTACCGAAAGCATCATGTTATACAAAGAAACACCAAGTTAAGCGATCAGTCTGAATACACCTTGAATCCGGTCTAATCACCACAAGAAAAATAAGATTGGAATATTGAATAAGAAATGAGAAGATAAGCTTCACATTCCAAACATTTAAGCTATCAAATTTTAGGCCTCAAGTATAACATATGAGCTGCTCTAAAAAAAAGGTATCATTTATGAGAAAGTACCATGTATCACATGGACTACTACACTGGCTGGCACATGCATTGGGAAATTAATTGCAGAACTGTTCTAGCTGACACAGATCTTCTTCACCATGAAGCATTGTTACAGATTTGTGTAATTGGTTGCAAAATAATCATCGTTCACACATATGTTGTTTTAATTCCAGGAATCCATCCAATGGTTTCGAAGTGTAAAACCAACGATCCCTAAATGGAGACTGCAATTAGACATTTGAAAACATATTAAGATAAGAGTGAAATGGACAGCTCCACCTAAAGTTAAGATTTTAGTTCCAAATTAGCAGCATTGTTAGACTGATTGTATATAAGCGAAAGGTAAAAGGGGCAACACCGATAACTAAGAATTTAGTTCCCTATATAGGATAACAGACACAAGTATAGCAGTTAGCTAGGATGAAGATTATAAGTATTATACCTACAAGCCTACATGCATAATGGGCATCCTCTCATGGTGCTAGCAGCAAGCACCAAGCACAGGAAACAACGGACTTTTTTTTTGCAAGGGAAATTGCAATTACATCCAACCAAGATTCTTACAAAAAAGCCCAAGAAACAAAGAAATTACAGATAGGTCCTTCTTGAGCTCTGGCGTCGTCTTCGTCATGCTCGACGCTGCGCCGGCGAAGTCTGTCGCACCACCTCCATACGCTTGGACTGGGAGGCCCCCCGTGGACAGAGAGTCGACGCTCCTCGGTGCCGGAACACCTCCACCGCGTACGACGGCCGGCGACACCACCTTGGTCTTCATGAATCGCAATCTCCAGAACGTCAAACGCCGGATCCACCTGCCTCGGACTCCGGCGAAGGGGACGCCCCCTCGAGGCCTCCGCAGAGCCGCGAGCAAGGGCCTGGCGGCAGATCCGCGGCGAAGCTCACAGAGCCGCACCACCGGAGGGGAAGTCCACCACCAACAAACACCACCGGCGCCATCGCTTCCACCCCAACGCCGCCGGCGACACTCCCCACGCACACCTAATTCACATAGCCCGGATCCGGGGATTCCCCGACCTCCCGCCGCCGGAGCGGCCGCCGGAGGCGAGGAATCCCGCGGAACGCCGGCGAGGAACCGGAGCACACGGAGATCGCCCAAAGAGTCGCCTTTTCCTGTAGCAGGGGAAAAGAAGAGAAGGTCCAACTCGTCTCTCTTAACTAGCAGGAAACAACGGACTTAACTTGTAACCTCCACGCAATGGCAAGTTTCATGACAAATGTACGAAATATAGCAGGAGTTCAGCATAAATGCAACATTAAGTTACAAGTTAGAGAGGTGGCTTGAGTCTAGTTACCGGAGAAGATTAATTGATTTTGTGATTGCATTGCAGTCCATCAACAAACTCTGGAGTGCTACTGGTTGTTCTTGCGTCCTTCGTGTCAGCAGCCAATCTGTAGGACATCTAGATGGACCAAGCCAAATCAAGAGAAATAACGAAGTAATGTACATATAAATAAAGTCTAAACGGCAGGTAGCAGGGGACGGGGCAGCCTGAAGCGGCCGTGCCGTGCAGGCAGGCGGGGTAGCAGGGATGGCTCTCGCTCGGGACGGGCGCGTGCAGAGGAGGCGGGCCCGCGTGTTGGGCGGCAGTGGCGGGCAGGTTCACACGGGCGGCGGCAGGAGGCTCTCACGGTGCCGCCGGCCAGGCTCGTGCGGCATGGCGGCGGGTAGACCCGCCGCGGCGGCGATGTGGCAGGGATCCCGGGAGGCTGCGTGATTGTGGACCGTGATCAGGGGAAAAAAGGGGGCAGTTAGCGATCGTGGATCGTGCAGGATTGTGTGTGACGGACACTGTTTTACCGTAAAACAAGGGAGTAATCTTAGGCGTTGATTGCAAAGTTGTACGGATAAGATCCGTTGGATCCCCCATACTCTCTACCTTTTTATATTAGTGGTGATGCCAGGACCAAAAGTCATCTAGAGGAGAAGTGTATAAGGGGATTGCCAAAATAACCTCGGCATCCATGGGCAAAAAAATTGTCGCACCAATTCCTCTTTCCATACCTTGTTGGAATGATCAATCAGTTCTTAAACTAGCTGCGGAAGATCAGCAACATCCATCCAAAATAGTTATCCAAATTTGTGATGGATGTGAGCCGAGATTTGCATCCAGAATGTTACCGTTGGGAAAATACACCACTTTCAACAATCCTGCACTCAAAGAATTAGGATACCGAAACTTCTCCATGATTACTTGGCAAGAAGTGCAAGATTAAACGGATCCAAATCTCTAAAGCCCAAACCACCCAAAAATTTGGATCGTGTCATCACCTCCCAAGAAACCAATGTGGATTCCTTTCTCCATTTTTGGAAAGTTGTTTGGAACACGGAATTAAGATCCAAGCGCCCCTATTATCGGAGTATGTTCGCTATCGCGTAGTCGCCTGATTTTTTTTTTAAGGATCGATCGGCCCAGCAACCTAGGAGAGCATGAATCCTCTCTCTCTGGCGAAACATATATGATGCCCGCGTGCGCCACTTAACTCTAGCGCTGCCCGAAGAGTTTTCGCTCGCGACGCTACTGGGCCGTCCCGTGATGCTACTGGGCCGGCCCATTAACACTCCTCAACCGCTAAAAAGATAATCGCTCCGGCCGGATTCGAACCCAACGCGTCTCGTGCGTGAACGGTGAGAATAACCAGTGAGCTACGCTGGTCTTTACGTTCATATATCATTAAACTTCCTTTTATTTGTTTCCAGTTTCCAAAATTTTATGTTTCTTTTTTGTTTTCTGTTTTATTCCTTCTTTTTCTGTTTCCTTTTTCTATTTCCTTTTTATTTTCTGTTTTCTTTTTCTTTTTTGTTCTTTTCCCGTTATGTTTTTATGTTTTCTTTTTTGGTTTTTTTTTTGTTTTCTGTTTTACCGTTTCCACTTTTTCCTTTTCCTTTTTATGTTTTAATTTTCGCTTATTCTGAAAATGGTTCATATTTTGGAAAATAATTATTTTTAAAAAATGTTCTGATTTTTTCGAAAATGGTTTCTTTTTTAAAATGGTTCCGAACCGAAAAATGGCTTTTTTTAGAATATGGTTCCGAACCAAAAAAAGTTCCGAATGAAAAAATGGTTCCGATTTTTCAAAAATGGTTCCTAACCGAAAAAATGGTTTCTTTTTGAAAATGGTCCCGAACCGAAAAAATGGTTCCGATTTTTAGAAAATGGTTCCTTTTCGAAAATGGTTCTGAACCGAAAAAATGGTTCCTTTTTTAAAATGGTTGCGAACCAAAAAAAATAGTTCCGATTTTTCGAAAATGGTACCTTTTTGAAAATGGTTCCGAACCGAAAAAATGGTTTCGATTTTTTAAAATGGTTCCAAACCGAAAAAATGGTCCCGATTTTTCGAAAATGAATCCTTTTTTAAAATGGTTCCGAACCGAAAAATGGTTTCTTTTTGAAAATGGTCCCGAATCGAAAAAATGGTTCCGAACCGAAAAATGGTTTCTTTTTGAAAATGGTTCCGAACCGAAAAAATGGTTCTTTTTGAAAATGGTTCCGATTTTTTGAAAGTGGTTGCTTTTTGAAAATGGTTCCGAACTGAAAAAATGGTTCCGATTTTTTAAAATGGTTCCAAACCGAAAAAATGGTTCCATTTTTTCGAAAATGGTTTCTTTTTTAAAATAGTTCCGAACCGAAAAAATGGTTTCTTTTTTAAAATGGTCCCGAACCGAAAAAATGGTTCTGAACCGAAAAAATGGTTTCTTTTTGAAAATGGTCCCGAACCGAAAAATGGTTCCGAACCGAAAAATGGTTTCTTTTTGAAAATGGTTCCGAACCGAAAAATAGTTCTTTTTGAAAATGGTTCCGAACCGAAAAAATGGTTCCGATTTTTTGAAAATGGTTCCAAACCAAAAAAATGGTTCTGATTTTTCGAAAATGGTTCCTTTTTGAAAATGGTTCCGAACTGAAAAAATGGTTCCGATTTTTTAAAATGGTTCCAAACCCAAAAAAAGGTTTCGATTTTTCGAAAATGGCTCCTTTTTGAAAATGGTTCCGAACCGAAAAAATGGTTTCTTTTTGAAAATGGTCCCGAACCGAAATAATGGTTCCTTTTTTAAAATGGTTCCGAACCGATTCCTTTTTTAAAATGGTTCCGAACCAAAAATGGTTTCGATTTAGGAAAATGGTTCTGAATGAAAAAAAATGGTTCTGATTTTTCGAAAATTTAAAATGGTTTCGAATTTAAAATGGTTCCAAATTTAAATCGGAACCATTTTTAATTCTAGAACCATTTTTAAAATTGGAACCATATTCAAATTTAGAGCAATTTCGTGACCAATGATATTAAGAAGAACGGTTTTTAAATTTGAGCTTTTTTAGAATCTTGCCAGGAGCGGAAATGGCAACAGTGCAAGCAACGCAGAAACAGTAAACAGCGAAAAATGTCCGCAGCGAACTGTTGGGCCGGCCCACTTACCAGAAGCGTGTAGGCGGCGCAGGTTTGAAGCGCCGCTAACGCGCGATATGAAGGCGCTCCCTCTCTCTCTTCCTTTCTCAACAAATAGGAAAAAAAGAAGGAAAAAAAAGAAAAGACCCAGCCCAGCAACCCCTTTCTCTCTCTCTTCTACCGAAACTGAGTTGGGCCAGCCTATAATTGTTTTCTTTCTTTTCTTCTACTATTTTCTTCTCGGTCGTATCTCATGGCCCACCACAGTACGAGCCTCGTGCTCGTCTTCCTCCTCTAGCGTACATGTACAGAAGGTTGAGTGCCATGGCTGTACCTCTTCCCTCCCAATCCCACCTATTCTAGTGGTCTTTTCTCTTGAGCTCCAACACGAAAATTGTTCATAATTCTGCGGAGGTTTTATTCAAAATTTGAGGCTCTATTTCAGGAAAACTACTTTGAGCTCTAAATGCCAACCGTTTGCACTCGTCTACCGATCTCCCTCCTCAGGCTATAAAAGCAGGATCTGAGCGCATAATCTTGTGCCGCGCAATCTCGACCTGAAGTCCTCAACTTTGGTAAACAAAGTTTGTCCTGAGATTTTTTTGAGAGAATAGCAGTGTTCTGCTGTTTTTCTTTTATCAATTTTATATAACCATATATAAAGGAAGGACATGAGAACCCCCTCTCCAGTGCGCCACGTCACCACTTTTAGTCTGGCCGTCGGATTGATGCAACGGACGATCAAGATCGAGCCACGTCGTCTCCAAAATGCGTTACTGTTCCTGGGAACAGTACGCGCGCGTCCGCACTAACCAGAGGGCGCCACGTCACCCAGTCACCGCCGGTGAAACCGGTCACCCCTCTCGCACGAATTTTGGCGCAACGTTTTTACAGAAACAACCCCGCAAAGGACTCATATGCAAATTCCGGAAAGAGCAAGGACCTTCGTGTAAAAAACCCACCACATCTCACCCTCTCTTCTTCTTCTCCCGCGACGACGGAGGTCACCGCCGCCGCCGACGCACGCGACGGCCGCTACACCTCTCCCCGTTCAGATCGAAGCACGCGGACCGCTCTGCCGCCGCGCCCTCTCCCTCCTCACCGACAGACACATGCTGGAACGTCGCGGTCGCGTCGGATTCAACGCTGTCGCGCTCCTGCTTCCGCCGCCGTGATTTGGCCTCCGCCGGCGAACTCCGGCGACCATTTGGTCCAGCTCCGCTGCCAGACGCTTCCCCGCGATGCACTCTCGCAGATCCACGCGAATCCAGCCTCGCGAGCGCGTTTTCCTGCTCGAACGTGAGCTCGGCGGAGCTCGGCCGTGCGCCCGCCGCCGACGAACAACGTCACGTGCTGACGCAAGCGTACCCCACCTGTCAGTTTTTCCCCTTTTACGTAAACATTTTCCAAAATTAAAAAAAACTGACGTGTGGGTCCTCCCTGTCATAAATTGATTAATTACAACAAAATGATGAAAAAAATTGTAAACTTCATAACTTCCAAACTGTAATTCAAAAAAATACAAATAATATGTAGACAACTTTCAAATTCAGCAAATTTTCATAATAAATTAATTAATTACAACAAAATGATGATTTTTTTTTGTTAAATTCATAACTTCTAGACTGTAATTCAAAAAATTACAAATGATATGTCAAAAAACTCCAAATTCAGCAAATTTTTAAACTTCACAAAAACTAACGTGCGGGTCCTTCCTTTCATAAATTGATTAATTACAACAAAATGAATAAAAAATTGTAAATTTCATAACTTCTAAACTTTAATTCAAAAAAATACAAATAATATGTCAACAAATTTAAAATTCAGCAAATTTCCATAATAAATTGATTGATTACAACAAAATGATGGAAAAAATTTAAATTCAAACTTCTAGACTACAATTCAAAAAAAAACCAAAAAAATTTAAACAACTCCAGATTCAGCAAATTTTTAAACTTCACACACAAAAGTTGCACAAAAAAACGATGCACACAAAATAATGCAAACAATAGTTCGAAAGTTTCTGAGACTACCAAAATTCTATACTCTCCACATAAAAATTACAACAAAAAAACATTGTTCACATTTCAAAAATTAAGAAAACTTAAAATTTAATAAATTCTCAAACTTTTCACACAAACTAATAAATGCTCATTTTGTTGAATATTTGTTGGATTAGTTCTGCAGAAAATTTTACTATTTTCTCGCTAGGGGAAAAGAAAAAAAGTGGTGTTCATACATAAAATATACCACTCTTTCATGCATAATTAAGCGGAAAATACGAGAAAAAAAGATGCTAAAAATAAATCCCAATTATTTGTCTCAAATTCATGTGACACCAAACAATTTAGATTAATACATTACTACAATTAACAAAGTACTACTTTCTTCCATTACTACTTCATCACAGAGATTACTCTTAGTTGTATTTAGACCATATTTAAGTTGTTGCTCACGCACAAAATATACCATAATTTTAATTTCAATAAGTACTATAACTTCTTTATATTAATTATGAAGCTTACGGAATTTTTTTTTTCCTCCTCTCCACACCCCATGTAAAAATTTTGTTACTACTTTACATCCACACGGACGCGGTCATTTCCTTTTAGCACACGGACACGTTTATTTCCTTTTAAATTCAAATAAAATCGAGTAAAACAATATCAGTAATATCATTCAATATGATAAACCCAACAGAATAATTTAAACACTTTATAGATATTATTTCAAATTATTTAAACAATTTTCAAAAACTACTAAATGATGTATATTTCAAAATTACAAATGCCTTTCAAATCTAAACATTTTGTAAACGTGGAAAAATTCAAATATAACTAACTTCCCAATTTTACTAAATTTTTGAAATCTAAACAATAAATAAATGTAATTTTTTTTAATTCCAATAGTTTTAGAATCTGAACAATTTTTAATGTGGATACTTCCAAATATAAATTTTTACGCACGGACGCGGCGTGTCGACGCGCCATTTTGGCTAGTATAATGTATGTACAAACGAGCGAAAACAAAAAACAAGGCTATGCTAGCCGAACAGACTAAGGAGTTCTAAAGTTCTGAATCCAGATCTTAAACCCTGCAGGCTGGCTCTGTTTGCTCTGTAAACAACCCAATCAAGTTCCTCCTTGAAATGATCTGTATATTCCGTAGCAACCATGCCATTTCCAGCACAAAGCGTTTAAGATCTATTTGGTGTACACGTGTTTTTAGTTTAGCATTTGTACCATTTTTATACTTAGGATGTTAGGACTGGCCTCTTGTTCTCTAAATCTGTACGTCTATATATAGAGTCCCACATGATGCTCAATATACATCTAACACGTTAGGATCAATCTCATCCTAACCTAGCTCAAAACGCGCCGCCTTTGGGAAAATAGATCTCCATTAGGGCCCACGCGAATCGTAGTTAGGGTTCGTCCGCCGATCAGCTGATCGGCTGCCATATAGAGTCTTTTTTTCTACTTGTAGATCGGGTTTTCCTCTCCACCGGTCGCTCCATCGGTGAATTCATGTTTTTTCGCCGATCATATATCGGATTGCGTCGCCCACCGCCCGCTTTACTGCGACATCGGCATCGACTATCCCCTGCCTCCCTGCCAGTCGTGGCCTCTCCGCAGTCTGCTTCGTCTCCCTCGACAGGCCACCGCGGCCTCTCCGTAGGCTGACGCGACACCCTCATCCCCACAGATCGTCGTCGCCTGGTCACCGAGCACACGCTAACCACCCATTGAGGAATGGGCTTCCGCTCGTCGCCCCTTCAGGCCGTAGCGCTGTCGACCTTGGTCAATGCTATCAGCTGCCAACCCTCTTCCCAAGGGTGTATGATGTCGGCCGCCTCCACCTGCTACACTGACTCGTACCCTCAGGCATGTCGTCCCTCGGGTCGTAGTGTCGCTGCTCGCGATCATCTTGGCCGTCCCATCGCACCGACGTATTTTGTTGCCTCTGCGCCACCTCCCACGACATGGATTGCAACCTCCCGTTCTAGGTCTTCGTCACGCCGTCGGGTTACTCCTTGCCTACTTCGACTACCATCGCCACACCTCCACATGTAACCTCGATGGCCACTTTCGTTCGTCGCGGGTTCCGTAGACTACACCTTCGTCATCGTCCAGTACAACTTCGTCGCCAGTGTCATCGCCTCGTCCCGACTACACCATCTCGTCTACTCCACCAAACGCGGACTGCACCGGCACCTCCCTCTCTTCAATGCTCTGTGCCTCGCGAGTATCCTGGAGGCCTCCTCAGTTAGTCCCTTCGACATGGCGCAAAGTTTGTAATGGTCCCCTTCGTGGTAGCAACATCGACGCGTGCCTTTGTCCCCGCAATGTCGCCGGGCTTGGCAAACCCGGTGTGGCACCTCGCGTATGGCGGCTTCGACAAGATCGTCTTTGTCATCCACACCATCTTCGACGACTGTCTCGATAGTGTTCCCGTCTTCGTCACCAGCACAACAAGGCCACACACACGCACATAACACCACACCCACACTCTCGAGAGGGAGCTTCCCGCTGCGACCCTCAGCTGCAAAGCATGTGGCGTCCTCCGGTCACGGCAAGGTAAAGGGGGAGAAGGGAGGGGGAACTAAGGGAGGGTAGGGTTTGTCGCCGCCCGTGTCGACCTCGCGAGAGTTATGCGGGGGAATATCCCGGCAGCACTACTCGCATCCCTGACTCCGCCATCCCGGCCAGGAGCGAGCTCGATCCGTCAAGAAATCGGGGAGGAGGTGAGAAAGAGAGCGAGCGAGAGTGGACATGTTTCGGTTAGGCTTATCAATATGCTGAACCATTGACTTGCAGAACCAAGTACAAGATGGTCATGAACTGATGGCGCAACATGGAAGCGATAGAGGTTCTCAAATGGCAATCTTGATCTTTCCATGTGAAAACCAGCTAAGCGGACGGAATGAAAAGGAAAAAAGCAGATGAACTTGGAACGTTCTCTTTCAAAGCAATTCACAATTCTTGTACCGATGGAGTTCATCTTTCAAATCTATGTCACACAATTTGTGAAACTTGCACTCCATAAATTAGTGAAGAGAAAAGATTTCTTGAACTTTGAACTCCGAAGTATATACTGCAAATAAACTCTTGGGTCCAATCCAACAAGTATAATATCATCTGTATGCCACTACTATCCTCCCATAATCCTGATACAACACCCACGCCTAAAACAATGGTGATCCCCTTTCCATCCGTACAACAAAGACAAAACAACACGAACATAATTCTGAAATCTGAACCCGAAATGTAATGTAAAGAAAGCAGCATCCATCAGCGACGAAGCTGCAGTTATTTCCCAAGTATATGCTGAAGTTGCACTTGACGACGATGTGGAGGACGTCGGCCGACGAGTTAACGGTTGAGGAACTCGCTAATGGCCTTGTCCTGCGCGACGGCCTCGTCGCAGAACGGCTCGAGGAGGTGGAAGGTGTGCCCCTTGCCGGCGCCTGCCATATCTCCGCCTCCCCGCTCCACCCGCTCGCCCTGAGCTGGTCGTAGTAAGCGCGGCCGCGGTCGCGGAGCACGTCGCACTCGCCGATGCACACGAGCACGCGGCCGCACGCCAGGGCCTCGAGGCCCGGCGCGCCATCGACGAAGGGGTTGATGAGCGGGTCGTCCTCCCCCGTGGTCGTCGGGCACATGACGCGCCACAGGCTCCCGAGGCTCTCCCGCGCCGTCGGGTCAAGGTCGTCGGATCCCACCTTGTTGCTCCCCAGGAAGTAGGGGTGGATCATGACGAGGCCGTGGATCTTGGCGCCGTGGGCCAGCCCCTCGGCGTGAACCCGCATCGCCATGTGGTGCGCGATGTTGGCGCCGGCGCTCTCGCCGCCGAGGTAGAGGCGGGAGAAGTCGGCGTGGTCAGCGATCCACGGCTCGTCACCGGCGCCGGCGACGTGGGAGACGACCCAGGACAGAGCCTCCCATGAGTCAGCGTATACGGCGGGGACGGGGTGCTCGGGCGCGAGGCGGTACTCGACGGAGACGACGAGGACGTTGGCGAGCGCGGCGAAGTTGTTGAAGTAGGCGTGGAAGGTGGGGTTGAAGGCGGAGCCGAGGCAGAACCCACCACCGTGGTAGTAGAGGAGGACTGGGAGCTTGGCCGCCGGCGCGTCAGCGTCGAGTCGCGGGAGGTACAGGCGCGCGGACACTTGAGGGGAGATGGTGCGGTCGCGGGAGGCGACGCCGGTGGCGGAGTCGGTGGAGGCGGCGACGAACTCGGAACCGAAGTAGCGCTCCACGCGGTTCTTGTAGATGCGGATGCAGGGCATGGACTCGTAGACGATCTCGTCGTCGGCTGCGGCGGGCGGGGGAGTGGTCGGTACGGCGGCCGCCATCGCGCGGTGGAGATCTGGGCGGGCGATGGTGGTTGGGGATGTGTAGACTTTGCGTTGGTCAAGCAATGGCTCCTCCCTCTGCTTGGCCTAGGATGGTCGTTGGTTAGCTGCTTGCTGCAAATGTACTTAACTTGAGAAAGAATGATCAGAACATGGGAGTTCTGAATTATGACCTGCTTGCCCAAATTTGATTGGTTCAACACTTCAATTAAGATTTAATTAAGCTGCTTAGACGGTGGAAATGTCAAACTTAGCTCAATGACTGGGATTTGCATGTGTGTACTGAATTTGGCCCATTTTCTTCTGTCAAACTTGGGTCCAGAGAACGTTTTACCTCTTATTATGCGTAAAACATTGAACGAATATTATGGAGAGATGTTGTGGAAGATTCTCTTACATATGCTCTCAACTCAGCAAAGAATAGTGTGACTCAAACAAGAACACCTCGACTAATTGAATTCCAGAGCCTCATATGGCCTACCACTGGAACGTGCACAGCACTGCAAGTAACCCGGTTGATCGACTTCACAAAGAAATATATCTTTTAGAATTAGAAGAAATATATATATCAAAGTCTTTCTAAAATAGGACAAACTATGTTCTCTGTGGCGGTCGATGCAAACTGCCATAGCATTGCAAACAATTCCAACCAAATCCAAACATTGATGGGGTTACAAAACACGATAATAAAAACGAAAAGTCATCCACATAAGACATAACTCGGGACAACGTCTAAAAACCTACTTTGAACCTATTCACTAGTCCAACAACATGTAAGCTCAAAAAGTGTGCAACGCTCCAACACAACGTCTTTCAGAAGGACTCGTTGCATCCCATGTTGATATTGGCTGGTCGAACCAACACCGGACAAGGGCACACACGTTGAACGAACACCTTCAACAAGGTAACGACACACAGACATCGACACTGACCGATCAATCCATAAGCTTGATCATGGGTTTTACCCGAAGAGAATACAGCCACAATGTCAACTCATAGTCCCCATCCAACACTCTTGTCGGAAGGGAAGTATCACTTCCAATCACTGCCACAACGCCACCACGTCAATGATTTGCAACTACCTTATCTATAAAAGGACAAATGGTTATTACTTAGTATTCCAATCTTGTATGGTTATTTATAGGTTACACTTTTTCCTGACACCGTAGTTGCACGTCTTTAGATATGTGGAAGTAGCTCCTAGAAAAAAGTGCAAGTAGAGTTCTATATTTCCTTTTCTTGTCAAGCTTGAGACTTCTTTTTTTTTAGATTAAAAAAAAAAGTCAAGCTTGAGACTATATAGGCGGTATACGGCCATAGCATATGTGGGCCTTTTTTTTCAAGCGCCATTTTTATCAAAAGCAAAGACACATGCCTCCTTATATCCAGAAATGGGCCGAACCGTATTGTTAAAAGCCCAGCCAAGGAGTAATATGTTTGTGGGCTTGGACGAAAACAATGATGAGCGCTAGGCCTGTAAGATCCACATATCGTGAGGCCAACTTGAGACTATATAGGCCTTATACGTCATATGTACTAGAAACATACCCGGCGTTACGGCGGGAATCTTTTAAAAAATATTATGCAAATAAAGGGATATAAACACATGGAATATGAATTTGTTTACAGAACTTTGCAAACATATCACAACTGTCAAAGGCTAAATTTAATTGACGTGATTTTTTTTGCATTTTTTGATTAAAAACGGGTGATATAGACAATTGTATGGATAAAAAGTATATGATCTGGATAGGTTGCATGTAAAAAATACTCTCATTAATTAATGGTAGTGGGTTGAAATGAACAATTGGTTGGCTAAAATAGTGATGATGTAGATAACTTACATGTTGAGATAGAAAAATTATAATAACTTGTAGTGGGGTTTTAGTTTATAAATATAAATTTCTTAAGTATCTCTAGCATATGTGGCAATTCTCTTTTTTTAAGGGCCATTTTTGTTTATCAATAGCAAAGACATCTGCCTCCTATATCCAGGAATGGGCCGTACTGTATTGTTGAAAGCCCAGCCAAGGAGTAATATGTTTGATATTTTTATAAAACAAAACCCCACTAAAGGATCATTTAAGTTGTCTATCTTAACATATAATGTATCCACATCACCTACTATTTTAACCAATCAATTGTCAATGTCATCCCACTAACATTTATTAATGATTGTATATCTGCAACATATCCACATCATCAATTGTTTTAAGCTCCATGTCACCAAGTGTTTTTTTGAACACATCATACTTTTTTATTCATTCAAAATAAAAATTACTTCATACCAAAAGAGGTACTATGTTTGGGGTGGATTATTGTCAAATACACAACCATTTCACATCAATTAAATTTAGCCTCTCAAATATAATTGAAACTCTCATACTTTTGTCGATAACTTTTTTTTTAACGCGATTTTGTCATCAACTTCATATTTCATGTGTCTTATAACTTTATTTGCACATTAAAATTTCTAAAGAGATCGCGGGGTACTGTGATAGTATAGAAAAGGACACAAGACATAAGATAGAAACTAAAAGACACAAACGAAGGAAAACAATAGCTTGGTGGCAGGTCCATCGACTGAGATCTAAGCACAATCCCATATTTTGTACTTCCCCTAAATAAAAATGTGCTTTATTTCCTTTGCTCAAAACGGAAATCCTACTCTCTGTCCAGTTTCTTATGTTCTGAGAAGTAAGAAAATCAAGTGAACTACAATTTGAGGCGTCATGTTCGTTGCGACGAAAACCTCAGAGCCATATTCCAAGTTCGTTGGAATTATTCACAACCACGAAAACAGAACGTCCCTTCCATGAATCCCAAGTACGTGCCAAAGCCAGATGGCCGTTACACTCGTCGCCATACCGTGCAAAACCGCCAGATATGACAAAACTTATTAGGGCATCTCCAGCCGTTGTGCCCCCAGGCCGAAATCCGGCGCTATTTTGGGCCGCTTGGGGGGGGGGGGGGCAACGGCGCTATTTCACGCCCTAGGGACGGCGTTTTCCCAGTCGTGCCGAAACCCAACAAGCCCCATAAATTTTTAAAAATACGAATTTGGGGGAAACTTGGATATTTAGGCGAATTTCATACTATGTAGGCGAAATTCGCATAGTTCAGGCGATTACATAATTAAAAACTTAAAAAAACATAAAATTAAACTAAAACACGCCGCTCTACATGCCCAGCTGCCCGTCGTCATCGGAGTCGCTCGGCGGCGCGTCCGAGGCACGGCTCGGTCCTGCGGCGTCATCGTCGCCATGCCACCTGCTCGGCCCTGGCGCGTAGTACTCCTCGTCGTTGTAGTCGAGGACTATCACGCCGTGGCCGCTCGCCGGAGGTGGGGGAGAAGGAGGACGACGGGCAAAACGGCGGTTCGCCGCCACCTCGTCGAGAAGACGCTGCTGGCGCGCCACCTCCTCCTGGGCGTGCTGCTGCCGCGACCAGGCGAAGGCGAACTCGTCCTCCGCCGGCAGGATGTCGTTCATGGAGGCGGCCAGGGCGAGCTTCTCGCCTGGGAACTCCTCGGGGTCGTCCGGCCCCTCCACCTTGATCGCCGCCCTGACGTACTCAGGAAGCGTCGTCTACTCCCTCTCCGGGGCCTTCTTCTTCTTCGAGGACGCGCCGCCGGTGCCAGGCTCCGTCTTGGGCCTGACGAGGCGGAGATTGCCATGGGGCGGCGACGGAATGCGACGCTCGTTGATGCGCAAGCTACCGCCGCTGGGCCTTCTTGGCGGCGAAGGAACGCGGCGCCCGAAGTTGAGGACGATGCCGCCGCTCCTTGGCGGTGTGTCCTCCGGCTCGGGTTTGACCCGAGCGAACGCCGGCGTGCGCGGCGTTGAGGAGGAGCCGGGAGTCGACGAGGAGCGCGGGCCTGACGACGAGGAAGAGGAGGCCGCGCCTGATGTGGACTTCCCTTCGGGTGCCCCACCATGAGGACACCTGGTGCACGTATAAGCTAAGGCCCAGCGGCAAGCCTGCCAGAAGACTACGGCCAAGGCCCACGAAGGGGGCCCAGCAAGGAGAAGTAAGCTCTAAGACAAGCGAAGCTTAGGTCGGTAGAGACCTACGTTACCTGTAAACCTAATCGGTTGCGAACTCCTGAGACCCAGCCTCCTATATAAAGGCTAGGAGGGCCGCTGATCTAGGTGACGCAACACTCATACCACCAAAACCCTACCGAGATCGACATCTCGCTGGGACATGCGAATTAATTTCAACAAGAGTGAGCTCATTCCTCTAGGGTTAGAACCGGAGCAGGCAAATGTGTTTGCTGACGTATTTGGCTGTCCAGTTGGAAATTTCCCCATTAAATATCTAGGAGTTCCTTTGCATTACGAGAAGTTATCTAGGGTTGATCTCCAACCACTGATAGATAAAATCCTAAAGAGGATAGCAGGTTGGAGAGGAAAGCTCCTCTCCTATGCAGCAAGAGTTATCTTAATTAGAACGTGTATTGCAAGTATTCCTGTCTACTTGCTGTCCTTCTTTAAATTCCCAAAATGGGCCCTCGATCTGATTAACACTCAGATGGCTAACTGCTTGTGGAATGACTTTGAGGGTCATAGGAAAATCCATTTAGCAGACTGGAGGTTTATTTGTATGAAAAAGGAGTTTGGGGGCCTAGGGATCCCGGACCTTGGACAGGTCAATCTTTGCCTGCTGAGCTCGTGGGTAAAGAGATACATTAAAGATGAGGGGAAGCTGTGGAGAACGATAGTAGAAAACAAGTATGAGACTCAATCGCCCAACATTTTTTGTAGCAAAGAAAATGCAACATCATAGTTCTGGAAAGGAGTGATGTGGACGGTTAAGGCGCTTAAGTTTGGATATAGGTGGAAGATTGGAAATGGAGAACAGGTTCGCTTTTGGGAAGATACATGGTTCGGTACTTCCCCACTAGCGATCCAATTCTTCACTTTATATTCAGTTTGCAATGAACAGGGGAAAACAGTAGATCAGGTGGTTCGGGGTGATGGCATCCTTAGACTGACTTTTAGACGCAATTTTTCTGCAAATATGATGCAGCTGTGGCATGAGCTGAAGGCCATTGCGGACAACGTATGCTTATGTGCGGAAAAAGATGCTTTGATCTGGCAGTATGATAAAAAAGGAGTTTATTCCTGCTCGTCGCATTACGCTGTTGTTAATTTCAGAGGCGTGCAACCTGAGCACGTCCCTGCGGTTTGGAAACTTGCAGTCCCTCCCAGAATTCACATTTTTCTTTGGCTCCTAGCTCGTAATAAAGTCATGACCAGAGACAACCTGAAGAAAAGAAATATGCGTAAACATGAGGATTGCATCTTCTGCTCTGAAGACGAATCGGTGCATCATCTTTTCTTTGATTGCATAGTAGCTAAGCAAGTCTGGCAAGTAGTTGCCTCTTTCTTTGAGGTTGATATTGGTAGCAATTTCTTCTCTGTTGCCAGATTTTGGATAGTTTGTTTTTGGATAGTTAACAAACGTAAATTCAGTTAGTTCCTGTGTTTTTGTGGAGCCTTTGGAAAGTTCGTAACAGTTTGATCTTTGATGGCCAGACTTGGTTGGGCATGAAATAGGTTTGGAGGCTGATCCCGAGTTCCTTGAAAAATTGGGAGCTAATTTACAAGGAGGAGAATCAGATGAAGAATGGTTTGTTCTGCCAAAAAGTGAACAATCTCGTGCAGGCGCTTCCTCAGCTGGAGAGTGGCTGAACACTGCGAGAGATTCCGCGGATGAGCCAAAGTCGCCAGAGCAGAAGAGGATCGCAGGTCCGGGGACTTGGTCTATGCCTACTTCTACACTGGAGTCCACCTTCGCGCTGTCACCATCGCTGAATGTGGAAGCGGCCTAAAGATGCCGGGAGTGAAGCTGGTGCCGTTGAGGGCAAGGAGGGCAGCGTGCTGGTTCAGCGCTTGCTCCTGGTTGCTCTCTTTCCGTTCACTAGATGTAGCTTTTCTTACGAACTTCGCTACAACCTCATGGGATGAGATCTTTTGTAATAGGCTAGTTGCCTTGTCGATCTCTGTTTTGGTTTGAAACCCTCTTTAAAACGCTCTTTAGCGCTTCTGTAACCAGTCTTGCTGGGATATTGTTTCATTCATTGAAATGGGGCCGGGGGGCTCCCCCTGTTTATCTAAAAAAAAATCTCTCTGCCTCCTGCACCGCCACCAAGACGACACGTGAAATCACCGCCACAACCCTTTGCTCGCCTGCCACCACTCCGTCCACATGGTTGTGGTCCTCGGCCAGCACGAGAGCCACTGGCTCGCCCGCACACCAACATGGATCCCATCATCTAGGGCCGCCGCCCCGGCATCCTAGCTCCATGCGCCCGCACATCTGTAGGGAACCGAGCAAGACCGCAATTATGAGTGTCGATGACCAGCAGCCCCCATGGATGCCAGTGTCACCAGATCTAGAGGTGAAGAGGTCGATGGGCCCCTTCCATGGCTTGAGGGGACATGGTGGCCGGAGCCCGAAGACCCTTTGTCCGCAGCCGCGCTACCGTAACTGACCGTCCAGGCTCGCCTCCGACAGGAAGACACAGTACGAAGCGTCGTCACCTACCGAGGTCGTCGTCGTGCCGTGCCATCCCTCCCGAGCACGATGCGCGCCCGACCGCTACCACCTGCACGAGCACAAGGAGAGAGGGCCTCACCGCCATCGGGAACCTGGTGAGGCGAGCCGAGATGCCGATGGACAAGATCCCACCGTGATGACCGCACCGCCGGTGGCTTCAGCTGCCCCCGGGACGAAGCCCCGCGAGTCGCGAGTCGAGCAAAGTTTGATATATGAACTCGATGTATAAACGAGCCGAGCCGAGTTGAGTCGTTGTTTTAACGAGTTTGAAGTAGTCGCGCCGAGCTGGCTCGAATTCCAGCCGGGGCTAACAGGCAACAGCACCCACGTACACAACGCACGCGATACTCGAAAACTCTCCTACCAACAGTGATCAATGTGGTTAACTAGGCGCCAGTTACGGCTTGGTTCAGTGATGGTCCGCGCACTTAAGCACTACTAGGCGCCGGATGGTTACGGTCACTACTAGCGAGTGTGCCGCCCCACTAGAGAAACGGCATTGACCCGAGCCGAAATCGTTTCTTTCGCGAGTGGAGTGCGGGCACAACACACGCCACGTCATCCATCGGTCGCGTCCCGCCCACCATCAGTGCATATAAGCGCACCACACCCGGGCAACGCACATACCGCGGTACAGTGATCCGGTCATGGCGACGCGAGGAGCCTTATTCGCCTTGCTCCTCGTCGCGCTCTGCTCATCTCTCGAAACAGGGTATGCGAGTACGAAGAGCAGCGCTGGGGAAGAAGGCTCAGCGTTGCGCAGCCGTGCTTGGGTCGACGAGGAGGTCAAGTTCGACTTCACGCCATTCCTCATCCAGTACAAGAGCGGCCGGGTGCAGCGACTCGTGGGCACGCGCGTGGTGCCGCCGTCGCTGGACGCGCGCACCGGCGTTGCCTCCAGGGACGTCGTCATCGACCCCAGCACGGGCCTCGCGGTCCGGCTCTACCGCCCCGGCGGCAAAGGCAACAGCAGGCTCCCGGTGCTCCTCTACTTCCACGGCGGCGCGTTCGTCGTCGAGTCGGCCTTCGATCCCGCGTACCACGGCTACCTCAACGCGCTCGCGGCCAAGGCCGGCGTCATCGCAGTGTCGGTGAACTACCGCCTGGCGCCGGAGCACTCGCTCCCGGCCGCCTACGACGACTCCTGGACGGCGCTCCAGTGGGTGCTCTCCGACGCCAACGCGCGGCACGGCTCCTCCTGGCTGTCCAGGCATGGGGACATGTCCCGCCTCTTCGTCGGCGGAGACAGCGCCGGCGGCAACATCGCACACAACCTGGCGATGCGCGCGGGCCTACAGCAGCAGCACGGCGGGAGCAAGATCAAGATCAAGGGCGTGGCCCTGCTGGACCCGTACTTCCTGGGGACGCACGGCGTCGACCCGTCGGCGGGGCGGGCGTGGGGGTTCATCTGCGCGGGGCGGTACGGGATGGAGCACCCGTACGTGAACCCGATGGCGGCGCTGCCGGGGGACGCGTGGCGGCGGCTCGGGACCGCGCGCGTGCTGGTGACGGCGTCGGGCCAGGACCGGCTCCGCCCCTGGCAGCGCGCCTACGTCGCAGCGCTCCGGGGCAGCGGGTGGGACGGGCAGGCGCTGCTGTACGAGACCCCCGGCCAAGCGCACTGCTTCTTCCTGAACTACCTCGCCTCGCCCAAGGCCTCCATGCATATGGCCACGCTTGCGGCGTTCCTTAACCGCGCCTAGCTCAGCCTCTCCTCTGATCGGCAGCTAGCGTGGTAACCTGGGGATATACATAGCGTAAGTATAGTAGTCTAAGTAGTGAGAGTGTGTTACTGTCACCTCTGTTCCTTTCTTGTTCGCCGGTAGAGTTGTTCTAACAGCGGTGACAAATGGCGGCTCTGTTCACTGCGGCTCTGTTCACTACAGCACACCACCTACTTGTGGCGGAGAATGCGCGTGTATTCCGGCCGTTACCCCCCTTGAACTTTGGAACAGATAAGTATACAAGCCAAAATTTATATGTATTGGCTCGATCGGTTCGACTTGCTCAAGGTTAATAAAGGCAGTGGCACACCTAGTAGAACTGGCGCCGTCGGTTGCTTGCTTGCTCTGTTGCCGGCTGAATCTTGAAGTGTGTGTTCTTCTTCATTGCCTCCACGCTCCGCGGCATGACCTCAGGTGCTTGCGCGGTCGTCAGTCGCCACACGTGCTGTAGAGCTAAGCTGCTAGGCTTGCAAATGTTAGAGCAAGTAAAATAGTGTCCTTATAGCGAGAGCGGCGGTTTGGCTCTCGGGCACAGATGCACCGGATATCTGGACGGATCACGTTGTGTTGAGATTGCTAGTCTGCGCCTTGTCGCGACGTGGTAAAACGAGGAGAGGGCGGTAACTGTGACCTGGCAACGCGGACGGCCGCAACGCGGACGGACGGCTTCTCCTTCCTGAGCTCCGGGGGCAGGACGCATTTTTTCCTGCGCCCGCGGTCCAGATAAGATCTTCCCACACCCCACCCCCCCTGGTCGTGAAGGACGATGTGCGCCGGAGCTGAGTCTGCGCAGACAGAAACACTCGAGAGGCGCGAGGAGGACGGGCGAGTGCGGGCGATTCTTTGAAGATGGAGGTCGCGGCGGCCGCCGGGATGAAGATTCTTGATGGCCAGCCACTGGCCTTCGATGGCATGGAGTTCCTGCTAGATCCAGTTGACAGGTGATCGATTTCTATGCGCCTCCGCGCTCGGAGACAATCGAATCTTGATAGTTAGTGCCTTTTTAAAAAAATCTGGGGATATTGTGTTCTCTCCGCAGGTTCCCGTCGAGGGAGGCGGTGGGGGGTACCGGCGACGGGATGGATCTGATCCAAACGCTGGCTCAGAGCAGCGTTGCTGAGCAGGGATGGGGAGAGTTGAATGGTGGGGATGGCGATGCTGCTTCGGCTGTGGGTGATGTACGGGGGAGAGATGAAGAATCGCCTGAGGGAGAGGTTGACAGCAAGCGTCCGCGAAAGCTGCCGCCGATGTCGCAAGCATCCGGCGTCAGAGGGGATCCGAACGCCCCCGGATGGGAGAGGAGGTTTGTCGAACCAAAAGAATTTCAATTCCATTCGTGTCATGAGTATTGCGGCCATAGTATAAGCACAAAAAAGAATGGAATTTGACGAATTTAGGCAAGAAAATTTTAGGCAGTAGGAAGACAGTGCACAATTTGGGAAGACAGTGTATTCCACCTCTGCAAAGAATTTTTGACTTGCCGTTTGTTACAGGAGTGCTTGGGTATGTAGGATTAGCAAGTAGGAATTCTTAGGTGTGATTGGGAAAAAAAATTATGTGCAATCCAACCCAGCGCAAAAAAAGAAAATTCAATTGCATTGTGTTGCCTTAGTTTTTGCTCTGTATGCTTAGCAACTATTGATAAAAAATTGCAATGGAAGTGACTGTATCGATGAAAAAAATGAAATGCAGAGTTAGGATTGGTGCTGCCCCGGAAGAAAGGCCGATATGTGCTGACAGGATGGGGGCCCTAGAGAAATCAGTTCGGGATTATGCCCAGAATCCTGCGGATAGTGTGGTGAAGCCAGAGCCTGGGACAAGTTTCGACTCGCTGAACGAGGCGTATGACTTCTACAACCTTTATTCCTGGGAGCATGGCTTCAGAGTGAGATACGGCAAGAGCAGGCTGAACATGTCGAGAACAAAGTGTATGCAAGAAATTGTGTGTGGCTGCGCGGTGAACATTTTCCGGCCCAACTCGAGTGTAGGGAATTTTTTTTATTGATTCTGGTTGATACGTACTCACATCTGAAAAATTCTTTTTAATTGTTTTCAGGGCAAGCCTGGTGCAGAAAATACGAGGTCTTGTTTTTCAATGATGTAGAGAATTTTCGATTATTTTGTGTTCACAAAACTTGTGCTGACTTTGAATTATGTTCTGGCATAGCTGGTAGCGAAGACCTTGAGCCTCGAGGTGCAATTGGTGTAATTGAACAGAGTGAGCCGATCCAGGGGGGAAGTATTACCTCAGGGGGGCCAGATTTGTTGTCACTGAGTATGGTAACAAATGGTTCCCCAGGATATGAAGCTGGTGAGAGCTCGTCGGCGGGTCGGGTAAGGAGGGCGGGAGCTGGACAAATTCTGGCAGGTAAGTTTGTGAGAAGAAGAGTTGACAGATTTGGTATCAGTGTTGCATTTTGTATCCACAGGCAGCTAAAATCACATATATTGGTATATCGATGCAGGTGTTGGGGCTCGGATCCGGGTTGCTGCATCTGTGGCGTCCGCAAAATCAACTCCGCAACCAACGATGGTGAAGACAGAGTACGGCGAGATGTTGCGGACTGGGCTGGGTGACCGTTTCCCAGGCCACTTTGGGCTGTCGCATATGGACCCACACCATGCCGCCGTGCACAACTTCTATGACAAGATGTGTGTGTGCAGCCGTACAGATCTCGATAGGTATGTGTTTCGGGTTGGCAAACATTAGGGACGTGTGCTGTTTATACGGCTTTGCACTAATGGAAAATTTCACGGTTGTGCAGGGAGTGGTTCCGGCACTATGATCCGAGCGTGGTTGTGATGGACGGAGATGATTTCATGGCTGAATTCGGTCCTGACGGTTATTTCGGTCCGCTGGGCTGGTTGTCGGTTTCTCGCATGCTCCTGGCAGCGGAGAACAAGATCTACGGGAAGAGACTGGACCGTTGGAGGGGGGTGGCCCCTCTAGAACTAGTGGTGAGTCTGTGTTCAAATTTAAAACGGCAGCAGATGTGTTATGCCGCCTCTGTGAGTCCTGATGTGTTGACTGGTTGTTTCTGTTGCTGTTTGGGAGCAGCTAGAGCTGATGAAGCCATACAAAGACATTGATCACAGACGAGTGAAAAAGGATGATGTCGGTGGCTGAACTGGGGTACAAGCTCGAATGGGTGAAAAAGGTAAATTTGTAATATCCCCTGAACCAGATTGGAGCTGAAACATCAGGAATGAAAAATTCTGCCTTCCCTTTTGTTTGTGTTGCCTAGTTCATGCTCCCGATGTACTGGCACGATGGGTTCGCGCTATATGTGGTCGACTTCGACGAGAAGGATGTGCTGATCATGGATCCATGTGAGACATCGGAGCTGGAGCACGAGATGAAGGCAAAGCACGAGGGTGTGGTAACAAAAATCATGAAGAACTTGCGTAGGTGCATACATGAGCACTTTGTGGGGTGGGTGCTGTCTAGCACTGGATGGCGCTTCAGGTACAATGTTGGAATGAACGACAGCTGCGAAAGGTAATACAACTTCAGTTGTTCCCCAATTGTGGTGTGAGATGCTTGTGGAAAAAATGTTAATGAATTTTATGTACAAAAACAGGGAGATGAGCGGGTTCTACATTGTGCACTACATCAGGGAATATACTGGGACTATCCTGCGTGCACGGCTGACAGAGGTAATTCAGATAACTATGCTTTGCTTGGTAATGAAGATGGCTTGGAAGTGTACCTGTTCATAATTTGTTGTTTATGTGGAACCAGAGCGAGCTGGAGTTTCTTCGTAAGTCCATCGCGTACCAGGTGATCTCGATGAAGGGTAACAAGGGCGACCTCCCGACCTTCATTTACCTGGAGATCATAACATGAGGCTACAAGTTCAGTCCCGTCGTGGCCCCCCGAAGTATATATTTTGTTGGTTAGTTCCTAGCCGTGGAGGTGTAATGGAACCTATTTTGGTGTGCTGCTAATCCGGTGCCTGTACTCGCGCTGGGTGCCATAGACGATTTGGTTCGAATTTATCTATGGCGCGACCCCCCCTCCCCAAAAAAACCTATGCTAAGTGACTTATGTATAACTGGTATTCAGTGACATGGCCAGTTTGGCATCGATGAACTGTAGTCTATCTGATGCGTGTTTTGTGTTTTATATTCTGTCTTTGAGAATGCGACAGTGGATCCCAGTATGTGAGGTGCACGGTCGTGCATCCCTGAGCGGCCTGATTTTTCATTAGCCCGGAAAAGTGAGTGTTGGCAGTACTAAGACAGACCTACAGTGCTGGACTTTTTTCGTTGGTACAAAAAGAAACCCAGCACACACAACAAAATTAGGTGCTGCATAGCTGGCCTAAGGCAATGGGAGGGAAGGACATTTTAAAAAAACGTCGGTAGCCATGGCTCACGGTGGACATATTTCCCCCGACCCGGAAATCCCGATCCCAGAAATCGCCGTCGCCCGTGCTAGTCCATCTTCCCCGAGTTCTTTGCTGTGAAACTTTGCTGTTTAGTTGTTCTGAAACTGAAACTATGTGTCTGTTGACAAAAAAATTATTGTTCTGTCATATTATTGTTCTTGTTCACTTTGCTGTCTTGTTTTCTGTCAAAAATGGTGTCGAAAAGCTGTAGAAATGTTGTCGAAATGCATTCCCGACGGAAATTCAGGAGACAAAGTTTCAGATCCCCGAAATGTCGGCAAATCCCAAACGCCCGGCGTCCCTGGGCCCTGGTTAGGGATGTATGCAAGTGGTGCAAGGTAACAAAAAAAAAAGAACAGGGCTGACTGGAGAGCGATGGTCTGTTGGCAAATTATTCTTAGAGCAGGAGAAGTATCTCCAGCGAACAGTTGTAACCTGACAGTTGCTAATAATAAAAGTTCTGCACTGTCTCGACTAATACATAGTATGGTCACATAACAGTGAATTGATCTAGCAAAGACGGAGGGACAGACGAACGAGTACACAAAACGGCATGGATGTAACATGCCGCGGTTCTGAACATAACATTCTTGTGGGGGGTGCATGGAGTACTGGTCGGATAGCAGATGATGATCAGTTGGAGAAGCAAACTTCAGTGCTTGGTGCTAGGACATCCCACACGGCGTCGCTTGCTAGCAGAGACGCGTTGCCCCTTAGCTTCAGGAGCTCATAAAGTGTATCCCTCTTTAGGTTCGCGATGTTATACTGACGAAAAAAAATAGAGCATTGAACACATTAGAAAAACTGGGGGGTTGGGTCTGCATAATTTGTTAGGCCGAGAAAATGTTGAGTGAACGTTTGATTTACCTTTGTCAAGGGCAGCTTGAGAGATCTGCCATCGTAGTACCTGGTGAAATGGAGCACGGACGCCCCGGATTCTTCTCTGCATGATGCTCAAAACGGAGCCAGTCAGGCACTAAAAAAAAAAAAACCTGGTAGCAGATGTAGCGTCGGGTGGAATGAGCAAATGTACCTGGTGAAAAATGTGTCGAGTAGATTGGGAAACCTTGTGGTCCAACCCTCGCTTGTCGATGACCAGCCAGCATAATACTCATGGAGACAGTCGAACAGAGCATCATTGATTTTGAGTGCAACGGACTCTTGGCAAGCTTTGGTGTCCGGATTGGGACCCTGTGGACCAGCCATCGGGTCGAACACATGCACTACCTTCTCCATCATGTCACTCATGATAATGATCCAGCCTTCCTCCCACGGGACAGGAGAGAAAAACTGCATTAGGAACATTGAGAGTGTGTGAGTGTACGGCTGTAAAAGGAACAAGGATGTAACACAGAGGGAGAAGTCAATGTACCATTCGGCAGTGTGTCACGTCGTAAGGGATGTGGTCAGCGGACAGCTGGTGCTGGATTGACAATGTGTGCTTGTAGTTGCCTTCTGCCAGTACAATGGCCTGGTAAAGGAAAAGCGGAGAAGAAAAAATCAGGGTTTAGTTGCAAAAAGAAATAATTGCACTGACGTGTATTGTGTTAACAAGTGAGGCTCACAGCGAAATCGGGTTCCATGCAATGCTTCCAGCTCATGTACGGGCTGTCCGTGTTGGAAGATGCATCTAGCTGGGCGTAACGTCGGAGAGCCACAGTTAGCACCTCGTGCCGCAATGCATGGTTGCCGACTAGCTGATCCCGTAGGTCCGTGCCCGTTACCTTCGCTAACCTTGGGATCTCATGAACAATGTAATGCCTGCATGTATGAGCTGAGTTACTTGACGTAGAATACAGGACGTCAAAAAATCGGACCGGAAAAAATTAAAAGGAAAACGAACCTGCTGAGTTGCTCTTGAGGCAATGACACAAAAAATTGTTCCATCTGGTCAGTCAAATCTCGGTGCGGAGGCTTAGGGAAGAGGCCTCTAATCCATGGGTTAGCAGCAAAGCCCTTGTGGAAGACGTATGTCCGTTTGGGGATCCTTTCCATGGTTTGGCCAAAAACGACTGATTTGCAGTTGGCAGGCAGGTAAGAGTATAGCTCGCTCAGCCTGCCAACATAAGCTCTGGCACGAGCAGCAATCCCCATAGACATGTTGGTGTTTGCATCAGCATTGCGGGGCCTCTTGTCTCGGTGTGATGAAGCAGATGAGGTAGGAGGACGTTTGCTGGACGAGGGTCCGGTGCGGGAACTGTCTGCTTGCAGATATGTATGATTTTTTGTCAGTGCCCATATATACAAAAAATAGGAGTTGGCTTGGCCTGCCAGAAACATGTGAGGTGGGGGAGTACCTTCGTGATCGGAGAGGTCAAGCCTGTGTCCACTAATTTTTGAAGTTACTGGTGTGCGGAAAGGATCACCTGCTTCCCCGGCCAACAACAACAAAAATGGGTATATTGTTAGACGAAGCTCCTGTATCGACGTGAAGGGTGTATCTGAAAGTGGGTGTTCGTTGTTAATTTTTCACAAACCTGCTCGGGTTCTCCTAGGCTGCAAAGGGCAGTCAGTAAAACCCCTGGTTGGGCAGCAAATACAGCGCTTGCTGAGTGCGGCCATTAGCTTCTCTGCGAATTTGAACATGTCCATCTGCATGTTATTCTTGGCTGTGTTGATATGATGAATCGACCTAGCGTTTTGCTCCTTCAGTATCATCATGATAGTATCGGCGACCTGTTTGATCATAAATAAAAGAAGATGTTAGTGTCAGATTGGGTAGCAAAAAATTGATGTACCATGTCAGGATAATTGTTGATGTACCATGTCAGGATAATTGTTTCTCAGATAGTTTGAAAAGTCCATGGGACCTAGCTGTTCATATGGGGTTGGAGTGTCCATGTCAAAAGTGTTTGCTGCTCGTTCTGAATGGGCTCCGACACATGTGGAACCTGGGGTGTAGTCTCACGGGCTGGTAGGCAGGTTGGGTCATCAGGGTAGTTAGCCCGTGTGTAGCATACCGTTGATGCATCCCTCAGCTGGCAAGTGAAGATTTTTTTTTGAAACATAATCATTTTCAGTTTGACCATGTGTGATGAAAAACATTTTCAGTTTGACCATGTGTGATGAAAAACATAAGTGGATGTAATCTGACAATGAAGACAGGAAAATGAGACAAAAACGTTCGCTTACCGGACTGCATTCATATGATGGGGGTCCCTTCTTAACATCGGCCGCCATGTTAATCAACTTCCGAAAGGTTGGTGCGTCGAACACTGCAATCCTTGGTAAGACGTTGTGCTTCAGGTTGAATATCCCAAGGTCGAGGTTGTCAAGCAGGAAAACCTGACATGACGATAAAGAAATTATTGATCAGAAACAGACTATGCTGAGATGGGATTTGTGGTGTACTGGATTCGAATCACATACCTGGAGGAAAAGGTGGCATCCAGTGAGGTGGAGGGAGGAGTTGTTAAGCTTCATATCTCTTTTTAGTTTGCGTACTGCGTCCATCAAGACATCCAGGATGTACTCGCACCAGTTGAACTGGGAGATCAGTTCTGTGTGTGCGAGCGCGCCCCAGAAATTTATAGTTGAATAGTCATGCTTGGTTGTGGGTGCAAGGACATGTCCCATGACAAAAATGACAAATGCCATCTGGAAGCAGTCTTTCTCGAGCTTGCTCGAATCCTCAGTGATGTCCCTTGTAAGGAAAGCCTCGGCCGCCTTAAGACTATGGACACCTGACTGCTGCATGCCTAACGCTGCTTTTATGAAATCTACGGCTTCAGGTGTGATGACTGCATCCCGGCCGTTGACATCACGGGCGCCGCATGGTGCGCCCATGATTTTGTGGACATCTGCCGGCCAGAACTTAAGTACCTTTGTATCACTAAGCACTATGGCGCGTCGGCCCTCGTCAACTTTGCTCATAATCCAAGCACTGAATTTTAGACTGAGTTTCTGAAGCATGGGGAGCTTGAGCATACCTCCAAACCCAATCTGACAGACAAGCCACTGCTTGTACTCGGAGAATGTTTCAATGACGGCTACAACATGCCTGACGGACATACGGGATGTTGGTACCACCTGGCCTCCCTGACCACCGCTGTCTTCCTCCTCCGAGTCCACATCGTATCCCCCGACCGCCGACATTGAGCCCCTGCATGCAGGTCAAACAGGAAAAACAGAGGGCTGCAAAAAGGAAAAATCGAAGAACAAAAAGAAGTGTGGATCTCTGCCTTTGAAGTAATACGCATACCTGGTGGGGATGGAGTTCTGCTGCCAGAGGAACAAGTAGCGACGGAGCGAGGAGCAAGCTTGAATGAGATGGTGGGGGACTGGGGGCAAAGGAAGTGTGGGATGAGGGGAGAGTGAGCCCTGGCGCGCGGCGGTTCAAATTTACACACCTCAGCTACCACACTGCTGAAGCGGGATTGCTAATTTGAATTTCGAACACAATGGTTCGAAATGGGCGTCGGTGTATGCACCACACGTGTCGATGACCGTCATCAAATGTACGACCGTAAATGTGTCTATGACCGGTCAGCACCAGATAGAAAATAGTTCAGAAAACAAAAACAAATGGACAGAAAAACATTGTGATTAAAAGACACATGATGATAATATTTACACACTGATAATGTTTTACAAAAGAGGTTCGGTGGACAGAGCTACATCACACCATTTAAACCATTCATCTAGCACTAAGCACGAGCTAAAACATAGGGGACATACTGCTAACTGAAGAACACACTGGTTACATTAGCCTAGCTGGTACGGTGAAGATCACACCTGATAGTTAGCCTAGTTGCTTCTAAAGACATCGATCTAGTTCTTGGATCCAACCAGAACCGCAAGCACAACACCGAGCAGGAGGACGGTGACAAGCAGATTGATCACTGAAACTGCGAGGCTAATCCTTGCAAGTCAGATGCGTCTGAGCAAGTCGAGCACCTTGTGATTGCATTCTTGGCCTGTGGATCCGCTCCGGTGGGGTTTGCCCCAGGGCTCTGGTGTCCAGCAGCCGCCATGTATGCATCTCCGGCTCCGGCAGCCGGATGCGCGACGGCAGCAACGGGATGGTCCGCACCTGCTGCGGCAGCTGCATCAGCGACGGCACCAACGGGATGGACCGCTTCTGCAACGGCGGCAGCAGCCTGTGCAGGAGCGTCTGCCTGCAGATCCATCCCTTCGAGAAGAACAGCGTACTCCTCCTGCCATTCGAAGAACGAACAGCCGCCGGACTACAAGAGAAATAAGTGAGGTGAGCGTGAGAATCAAATGGGGAGCTGATTGAATCGAGTAAAAGAAAAAAGGAATCGATCCGGGCCTCGAAGCTTACACTGAATCGGCTGCACTTGTAGAACCGGATTCCGGGCCTCGAAGCTTTTCGGCAGATGTATGACAGGAGCTCCGCCCCGCATAGCGGACAGGGAATGAGTGGGAGGAGGATCTGTGGAGGCGCGTCCGGCGGAGGAGGTGGGGGGTGGGGCTTGGGAGGAGGAGGCGGAAGAAGACATGGCGGCTGGGGCGGCGACGGCGGGTGCTTGTGAGATTGGGGCAGGGGCGGGGAAGAAGATAGGCGAGATCTGGGGTTGGAGCAACTGCGGGGACGGGTGTGGGGGTTTTGTTGGTGCCGTCTGCCGTGCGGCTCCGTTCGGAGGCGGCACAGGTTGGTCTAGGAACGTCTCCCGTCCGTCTGTCCCTTTAACTGCGGTCGTGGCCCACTCTGAATTTACCGCGGTAAGAAGAGGAAGTGGCTAACAGCTGTACCGAATCTCCATGCGAGCGAACGTACAAGATATCCGGAGCATCTGTGCCCGGGTGCCAATACGAATTTTCGGAAGAATCTTCTTTACTCAATTCGACTTCTTTCAGCTTTGGAAGAGAATTGGAGAGCTCTGGGTGGAAGGCAGCAAGGGGAGTGCCACATGTATTGGTCATGGCCAGCGGCAACATAGGCAGGGAGCTGAGTTCTTGCCTTGAGAGTGAGTGACAGAACAACAAAGGAAACATGGGCACAAAGATGATGCAATTCCTAGTTCTTCTTCTTAATGCGGTATCAACCATGCATGCCCAAAGACTTCAGAAGAAGTTTTAACAACATAAAGACTCGTTTCAGAAAAATAACTACACAAAGAAGACAAAGATGGTGACCGCGCGCCATACCTCTGCTTTATCGAGCTGAAGATCATCTTTAAAAAAAACTGACGTGGTTCACCGATTTAGCTGTCCGCGGAGGATGCATGCAGCCGTCGAGTTCGAGGGAGCGACGAGAGGAGGTGGAGGATGTGTTCTCCTTCTCACGAGCCGCGGTCGCCGGAATTGCTGCTGGTGGTGGAGGCAATCTCCGGCGAGCTGCCGCAACAGCAGCAGGTTTCCGGCGAGCTGCAATGACGGAGAGAAAGAAGTTCAAGTAGAAGTACAGGTCGAAGGAGTAGCAGTAGGATACGTTCCTCTTTTGACGTTCGGTGTTTAGTCCATCCTAATCGATCGCCGCACGCTCTTCTAAACTACCATAAGATAAGGTTTGTTAGTGGTTTTTAAGATAATGGTTGTTAGCCTTTTTAAAGGAATGCAACCGTGGGATAAGAATCGAAGGGGAGGTTGTTACGTTACGGTGGCATTTTGCACATAAATAATCAGAAGTGTGACACCAGGCACCACGCTCTCTGCTTTAATAGTAAAGATAAATAGATTTATCACAACTGCAGCGTTCAAATTCTTAGCGACGAATAATTGCTTGGACATTCTCCAAATAACCACTCAATCCATTACAAAATTGTTTGATGACTTGGTATCAGCCTCGTATATAAATCTCAATGAGCGAGGTGAGGTTTTTTTGCGAAACAGAGTACACTCACATACATATCTGAACTGATTGGCGTAATTTCTCTACCGCATGTATCGTCCCATAATAATAGTGTGCAAGCTCCAAACGGAAAGTCAGTGGGGTAATAGGGAAAAGGAACCGCCTACTTGCCACGAATAGTGCATCTCTTTTTGCCTAGGCTAATTTGTTTTTATCAAGCCGAAGGGCGGGGACCATCCTCACTAGACTCTTCCTCTCACACATAATGTGCAAATACTCTTCCCTATTAACGTATGCACGCACACCCTATACTTATGAGCACCTCTGAGAGTTTGAGCCGACGGGTCTTGAGATTGACGAAGTCACCACATACACCTCGCTGTCGACGAGAATGTGGCATCCAACTGAAAAATATTCCGTTTAAATGAGAAACACCAGTATCAACCCTTGGTTTAAACTCTGCTGTGTTGGGAGTACAACCACCCTGCTAACCATCCTATCACAATCAGTTTCTCATCAAAGTGATGATTCCGGCATCAATCGAGGAAACTCATTCCCAATATGTTGCCAATATTTATATAAAAAAGAAGCACACGGCCCGCATACTAAGATCTCTTTACGGAGAAGCCAACACAGGCAAACCAATGACTTGGTTCACACAAAAAATAACTCAACATTTGATTTCTTGGTAAGCCACAAGTGATTCTGCGATAGGAATCATCCGGGTGATAGCGAATAGTTTGCCCCTAATATGCCGGATGTCAATGTGTACCCATTACCCTTTTACCCTGCGGGTTTAGGGTAAGGAATTACTCATGGGTACAACAATTGGAAAATATCAAACCCATCGGGTCGAGAGGGTATGGGTATGGGATCGTATAGTCCATACCCCGCGTACCCATGTAACCAACTAATATTTGACAAGTGAATTTTAACTTCACGCACAAATGCATGAGTAGGGTCTATGCACGAGGATACGATCATAATTCACAGATAAAGTGTGTTGTGTGACATATATAGGCAAGGATTGCTCGCTACACCCCCGCGGATGGCGGACCACCCGGTGACTACCTCACAATACCGATGAATTAGTTATCACTAATATCATATCTGATCTATCCAATTCACGTGATCACGTCTCGACTCCCTATAGAGAAAACAACAAATAGATCTCTTCTAGATGAGTTATGTGTTGTTTTATGACTATATTCTACTCAATCTGACATGTTTTAAACATGAGTTTTTTACCCGTGGGTACCCATTTACCCTGTTGGGTGACGGGTATGGGAAAAAGTTATACTCGTTGATGGGTATGGATAAGGGTGGCGAGTAAGATCGGAATCGACGGGTAAGGATATAGAGTGGCTCCACCCTTACCTATATCCTGCGGGTGCCATCCCTAAACATGCAAGATGTGGTTAAATCAAACATCGAGAGCTCTATAGGATGCTCGATGTGCGAGCACTTAAAAATTTGAAGTCTCGGACATGCCCTAGCGCCAGGTCGCTAGGAGCCGCCATTTGCACTTGTTTTTCCAAGCGTTCGAATTCTTTTTACGCTCCGGTGCTGAAATAGCAATAGGGAATGAGGATTAAACTGGCAAAACTGACAGGATTTAAATCCTAGCGTCCCTAATTAATCGTCCCTCCGTGGATGTCCTTAAAGCATTCACAATGCAGCGGCGCCTAACTTGACGCTTGCGTATTAAAAATAAATCAAAGGAAATTAAATCGGCCGCTAAGCGCTCTCTCCCACAACGTGCGGTGCTTGTTGAGACGCTAATTTAATGGCTTCCTACGTTTCTGTTTTCTCCGCGCCACACAAAAAATAGCTAGCTTCGAGCGAAAGATTTGTCGCCGGGCGCCCAGGATCGAACGACGCAACTACTAGTCGACCAGGATGAAAATATTCCTCTGTTTACGAGTTTCAGAAAATATTCGTACAGTTCAAAAAATGTTTGTATAGCTAAATATATTCACACGAGAGGAAAAAATATTGTAAACTAACAAAAACGAAATTGTTCGCGAGTTTATAATTTTTTTCATATGAGAGGCAAATAATGTTCACATAGTTTAGATAATTTGAAAATACTTATACAAGAAAAAATATTGGAAGGTTAAAAATAACTATTTGCGAGGTTCAAAACAAATAGAATATTAAAACAATAAATAGTCATATTGTTTATGTGAAAATAAATAGGAAAAGGAAAATTAAATAAAACATGCATGAAAAAGAAAAGAAAACCAGAAAGAAAAATAAAAATGGAAAACTAAAACAAGGTAAATATAATACCCCCTCCATATCAAAATATAAGATGTTTCTGCATGTTTGGGTCCAAATGCACCTAGACATGTTTTAGTGCAAGATTCAGCGTCTCAAAATATAAGATGTTTGTGCATGTTTAGGCCCAAATGCACCTAAATATAAAATAAAATTAAAGGAAAAGAACTAAAAACGTAAACAAGAAAAGGATAAAAGAAAACAGAAAACAGAAGAAAAATCCTTACTGGGCCGCCCCGCTATCCTTCCGTTCGTGGGCGGATAACCGGCCTGCCAGGGCCCTGCATATTATCCCGCCACTTCCCCCAAACCCAACCCACCTTTCCCGCCACGCCATTCCCCCTGCTCTCCTCTTCCCCCGTCTCCCATGGCGGCGCCGTCGGCAGCCATGCGCAAAAAGCTGCAGCGCAAATTCCGGCTGCGGGGCTTCACCCTCAAGGTAGACGCCCTCGAGGAGGCCGCCGCCTTCCTCGCTCGTTTCCCCGACGCGGAGGACGACGCCCTCGACCTCCTCCTCGACGAGCTCGACAAAGAGCCGCGTAACTACTCGCTTCCCTCTAGGCCCTACACGCCGTTGCCTCGTCTTCTCATTCATGGCTTTATTTTACTGTTGGTTGTGACCCTGTGCGTTTCTCTGTGTTGATTTGTGGCCGAGCGCAGTGAAATCATCTATACTGGATCGGGACGCGGTCCGGCGTGTGGTGTCCCTGCTCGTCGAGGCGGAGGAGGCGGTCGACGCGGCGTCGCCGGCGGCCACCAGCGCCCGGTCGGCACTGCGGGTGGTGGACTCGTTCGTCGTGCCGCGGTTCCACTACGACCCAATCAAGAAAGTGTTCTACGAGTATGTAGATGCCGCCACTTCCTTTTAGATCTGGAGAATTGGGCACTGGGACTTGAGAATTAGGGGTGCGTTTGGATTGCTGCCAGAATCTGCCCAGCCTATTTTTTGGCGTTGACTGAGAGCACGAGGTCACGTTTGGATGGAAGCCAAAGTTTTGGTTCTGCGCCAAATATTTGGTCGCGCGTTCAGTTTTTCCGCCAACAGCTGGGCGAGCCCGCGGCGGCGAAATCCTCCGCCAAATAATTGGCATGCCCCAATTTGGCAGGGCTCGCGTGGGCGCTAACCAAACAGCCCCTAGATCTTTCCTTCGTCGTTTTGGTGCTGAACCATGGTTGAATATTGCTACGAGTGGGGTATTTATTCAGTGCTTGATTCGCCTAGTTCTGCATTAAACTTTGACTAGGGAATGCTAAATTGCAGAGTGAACGCATGACATAGTTTTAAGGGAGCTTGCTTTTTTTGTTCTTCTAAAAATAAAAATCCTTTTTTCTTAATGTCTGAGAAAAAATGTGACACTTTTGGTTTTGTTGTTGGAAATTCTGCTTGAGTAAAGTTCGTCAATTTATTAGCTCAGCCATGGGGATTGGATTTTCTTTTTCTAGAGAAAAGGCATAACATGCCCTGCTTTATATAGAAAGCATAGGGTCACAAAGTACGCTGGGGATCAAACCATGTTTTTAAGCAAAACAAACATGCGGATTTGGGTTGGCCTTTGATCAATTGGTTTCTTTCTAAGAGCTGCCATATAATTCAGTATGACACATAGATTTATCTTTAATACTGGACTAGAACATATGCCTTGCTAAAAATGATTCTGTATGTTTTAAGAATGGCTTAAGCATTTATCTCACGGAAAATGGCGATTATAGGCATACTGGAAGATTATCCATCCATGGAGAGGCTGGAGATAAAGCTGCCCTTTACAGGGACAGGTATCAAGTGCTGCTTCAGAGGCTCGCTCGTGATAAATATTTCTCCAGGCCAGCTTTTGAAACTGTTATGACTGAAAATGATAGTTGTGAGGTATCGCTCTTAATTTATGTTCCGTTTCTACTACTATTGATCGACTTCTGTGATCCCAGTAACTTAGTTCAATACTTGGTACTTTTCCCAATTTTCGTCTTTGTGCACCCCCTCCAATTTTTTACATAGTATTTGATTATGAAATGACATACAATTTCCCCCCTTCATGTAGATAACTTCTATACAGTCTTTAATTGGGTGCACTGGACGGAGATGGATTATGGGAGTCATATCACAGTTGGAGGAACGCCAATTTTACTTGGAGGATCTTACTGGAGCAGTGCCAATTGACTTAGCGAATGCAATATCCTTAGAACCATTGCCATGTTACCTATTTACGTAAATATCCATGTCTTTGCTGTGCTAAAAGTGGAAATGGTTCTCAACTTTAAACTTCCTTAGGACACTTTTCCATGTTTATTAAACTAAATTCATTTACAAGTGCTAGTATATAATACTAACGACGCGGATTTCCTAACAAGGGTGATAGCACTGCATGTTTCTAAAACCGTTCGATATGGTGATGTGATTCGCGCTGCCGTTTTGTTCCTTTCACGTCCGTTCGCCGTCCGCGCAGAAATGACACCCGTGGCCGGCTCCATCATCGTGGTAATCGATGAGAAAATCAGCAAAACAGGCACTGTGCCCGTTCTCGTTATCTAAAAGAAATGAAAAAAGGAACCGTGCCGGTAGTGCCCATTTGGGGACCTCCGCGTCGCCGGCGCGCTCCGCCCGTTCCCATCGCCGGCCACCACCCACCTGACCACAGCCCACTACCTACCTCGTGACAGCACCACCGGCCACCATCCCCGCCGTCGAGCCACGCCCAACTCCTTCGGCGCGCCGTCGCCCCTACCGGTCGCCTCCGCGCGCCGCCCCGTAGGGCCCTGGACCTCCTCCGCGCGCCGCCCCGGAGGGCCCCTGACCTCCGCCATGCTCTGCCTTGGAGGGGCCCTGCTCGTCGATGGGGTCACGGGAGGTACCGACGCGCCACCTGAGCCCCTCATCGATGATATTCAATGGTGTACGATTTGGACCTCCCCATCTTGCAACCCCGTATCCGGCGGGCTGGCTGGCGAGGAGGCGGGCCAGGCCACGCGCCCGGGACGTTGTGGCCGGCTGTGGGGAGGATTTGGAGTTGGGGACGGGTCGGAAGATAGTGCCGCCGGCGGTGCCACCCGTCCAGCTCCCGGCATCCTCACCGACGCGGCCCCCTCTGCCCGTTGACCCGACGCCAGTGTTGCAGTGCAGCCCCATGTTCCCCCGACCTCAACAAACACGCCGCCAGGCAGGGAAGGCCCGAGCCGTGGAGCATCACGGCGGCTGAAGAGGAGACCTTGCTGGATGGATTCGCCGCTAGCAGAGCTCGTCGGCGTCGGATCCGGCTTCCACGCGGTGGAGAAGAAGGTTGGCTGGCGGGGCAAGTTGGGGGCGGAGCGGTGAGGCGGGTGGAGTGGGGGAGATGTGCGAGAGGGAGAAAAAATGGTACTCGCACGGGAAGAAGAAAAAAGGCACTCGCACGGTTAACGTCCGTTAAATCGATGTGCGGTGGAAAATGGCCTATAGGGCCGATCTATGGCTGGATGCTCATGCGTAGCTATACCCCATGTTAGCCCACTATTTTCGATAATACTAATCATATTTGCATCAGTGATCCATATGTCTTTTGAGTATTTTGTTAAACCATACGGATTTATGCTTATTCAGAGGCGCAAATCTCTTTCCTTAAAATAGAACACAAAATCACTTCAGGTTTCTTTGTTGAAAACACTGTAATTGTAGCAGAAGGGGAACTGCTTTCGAATGGCATTTTCCAGGTCTGGATTCTCGTCTACCAGAAAGTCGTTAGTGTTTATTTTTTGTTTATTCTCTTGAATATGGTTTTGTTCCAATCATCTACAGGTCAATACATGTGGGTTTCCTCCTTTAGAGGACAGAGAGGCATCACTTTCACTGCTTATGGGACTTGATTTCTTTGGTGGAGGTGTCATACCAGCTGAAGAAACAGTAAGTCTGTAATTGCGTTCTATATGTTGAGTAATAGGTCTTGCAGAAAACGTCTTTACTGATGATATTTGTTACATTTGTATTAAACAGCTAAGACTATCATCACTAGAAAATAAGGCCGTGAATGACATGTTTGTCATACTTTCAGATGTTTGGGTGGACAATTCTGAGGTATTTATCTTTGGTATTAGTTCTTTGTTTTATGTAACTTCATTGTTTAGTCATACTCTCAGGATGTGCATATGTGTTATCTCGTAGAGTAGACTATGGAGAAGCTAGGCGCTGTCCTTGATGGCTATGAAAGTGTGGAAGTGGTCCCTTCTCTCTTTGTTTTAATGGGCAATTTCTGCTCTCATCCCTGCAACCTGGCATTCAATTCATTTGAAGAACTCAGGTCTGACTTTCGTGCTTCATGAGAGATAATCAAAAGTTGTGCTAGGTGTTCCAATCCAAGGCAAGACCTTAATCATGTAGCTTTGTTTAGATTGCAGTTTGGGAAGCTTGGTGAGATGATCGCAGCTCGGACTAGGTTAAAAGAACATAGTCGTTTCTTATTCATTCCTGGTCCTGATGACGCAGGTACTCTAATACTCAATAATATGCTTATATCTGATAACTGCTGATATATGCATGTAGGGTCTGGTACAGTATGCGATTTCATTACGTTCACTAATGAATTAAATCTCAGTTGGCCTATTCTTTTTTATATCCACTTATTATTAGTTTCCTTGCCACTTTAAACTAAGGAACGGTCTCTGTAGTAGGATAAGGAATGAGCTTGTTGACCATAAAAACTTTCAGCTTAGTTTCCCTAATAGCAGATGTTTCTTTTGTTTCTCATAAACTTCATATGTTGTTTCTTTTCACATGGTAGCAAATTTGCAGGCCCTTCGAAAGCTCTCCCAAGGTGTGCGCTCCCAAAATATCTAATTGAGGAACTTCAGAAGCACATCCCAAATGCTATATTTGTAAGCAATCCCTGCAGGTCCGACACGAAAGCATTGCCTTGTGTTATTATCTAAATTCCATACGTTACACATTTGTTGATAGAGATATAATCACCCATGAAAAGACAAGTATGTGGCCGATATACTATCATAATGTGCAACACATTTGTTGATAGGGATATAGTTTTTGGAGGGTTCAAATTATAGAACAAGTATGTGGCTGATAAAAATAAATAAACCCTTCAACAGGGATGGGTAATGCTACTATTTCTTTTGGAGCTGTAAATTATATGCTTCATGTGACTCTGATTCCAAATTCAAGTTGTTTTTTGGACATTGACACGGTCTCCATGGTGACTTTTGACCATCAATTCTACGGAAATGTTACACATTATGATAGTATATTTCAAGATATTAATCAAACATACTTCCTAGTGTATTTCAAGATGCATCTAGTAATATCAATTCAATACAGTGTATGTTGGTAATTATTATATTGACAGTCAAATCTAAAAATATTTGGCTGCCACAGATTCTAAAACAACTTAAATTTTGAATCAGTGGGACTTCATCCATTTGCTATCACTGTGACTCGGTCCAATTTTAGCATTAAAAGGTTGACCATTAGTGTGCTGTAGCATCTTCATCTTCGGAGATGTCTGTACAAAATATCATCATCATGATGCACATTGACAATAAGTACATCAAGATGCATCAGCATACCTATACTGGCCTATGGATGTGCATACTTGAAGTCTTGAACCATGTTTTTTTAGTTGGCATCTAACATCATAATGTATGTAGCACACAATATGCTTTTGTAGTAGATCTCTCTTCGTACTAGGCATCATATTCATTTGGTTTATTTATTCAAACATGCCTGATTTATCTTCACGGTTATCCATTGAGGCACTGAAATTTCAGTTATGTCTTGGAAAAAGCTTCATACACTCATTACCCACTGAGACTATTATATAGCGATATATTTGCAAGGAACATATGTTTCAAACTATGGCATCAATCCATATCGACTTATCATGCTTAAGAAAACGTTGAACTTTCAGGCCTGCCAATTATCGTCTGTTATATCTCCACTAAGATGATTGGTTTTTCCAGGGTGAAGTTTTATACACAAGAGATTGTGTTTTTCCGGCAAGATCTCCTTTACAGGATGCGGCGGTCCTGTCTGATTCCACCAACAACGGAAGAAACAAGCGACCCATTTGAACATGCAAGTTAATTAACTTTTATTTGTTATCTAAGTGAGGATATATGCTGTTCACTGATGAGAAACTAACCAATCCTTTTTGTTCAGCTAGTAGCAACTATCACCCACCAGAGTCATCTGTGTCCATTGCCTCTTACAGTCCAACCTATCATATGGAACTACGATCATTGCCTTCGGCTGTATCCAACTCCTCACACGGTATGTAATTTAACACATAGTTTATGCACACCTTGAAATGTTTTCTGACTGTAATCTCGATGAATATGCTTCTGTCCTAATTTATTTGTTGAACATGCACAGAGCATAAGTATACTTGTGCAGTATAAAGTATCATTGATCCACACCACTACCAACAAAACTTTGGGAGGCCTTATGTTAATACTTGTTTAAATCTTCTTCAGATAGTATTGGCTGACAAGAGTGAGCAGAAGGCCTTCAAATATACAGGAATCACTTGCTTCAATCCTGGTTCTTTTGCCAATGACAGCACTTTCGCAGCATATCGTCCTTGCACTAAGGAGGTGGAGCTTTCTGCATTAGAAAGCTAATGTTGAAAGGGGGACAAACGGAAGCTGGAAGGTGTAACACCCAACTTGGCTCCGAACCTTTGCTGAGTTGCCTATCACAACTGTACATCAGCCATCAGGATTGATATTTATGACTTTAGCCATCTAAAATTAAGGCAGCCATCATGCAAGCGAATTTCAAGGATGACATAGCACCGACATGCATGGAGTTAGTGCTATATCCCAAGTAAAACTGATGCTGACATCTTTTTGTAGGGGTCACCGATTTGTAGCAGCTGACTGTTAAGGACCTTATGGTCTTTGGTGTAACAATGACTTTGGGATGTTTTTCCCACCTGCTTTGCTGAAGTTACATAGTGGAGCTCAGTCTTGTAGTCTGTATCTGTAACTGTTTCCATTATTTTAAACTATTTTAACATAATTGTGCTTTGAGTTAATTTCAAGAATTATTTCTCTGTAAAGATTGGATTGCCCAATTGTGATTAATTATACCAAAATGCACATCAAATTTGTTTGACTTTTGTGGGGGAGGAAATTTGTTTTACTTACAGGTGGGCTCTACATAATTCTGACTCTGCACCAACCTTTCTTGGTGACAGTTTTTTTTTCGGGGATCATGCGTGCATACGCCGAACTCCATCCTTGTGATCACATGCTTATCAATGTATTTCCAGCGTTTGGAGCACTGCGTGTTTGCAACGATGCAGTATGGTGCTGTACGTTTTCAATTTTCTCACAAATCATAGTGAACTCATTGAGAGCTTGTGATCACAAGGTTATCAATGTATTTCCAGCTTTTTTTTTTATGAAACACAATACAACATAGACACTCACATACACGTGCACACACTCATCCCTATGAACGCACGCATGCACATCCTACCCATATGAGCACCTTCGAAAAACTGAGCCGGCGGTCGGGTCTTGAGAATGACAATCACCACAGGCGCCTCGCTGTCGACATGAATGTATTTCCAGCTTTTGGAAAGCTGCATATTTGCAACGATGCAATATGGTGCCCCATGTTTTCAGTTTTCTCACAGATCATAGTGACTTGCAAAACAGAATTGTCATATAGGCTACAACTCAGAGAAAGATAAAGATGGCTTTTGACAATTTTGTGAGTCCCCTCGTTCCCCAGCAAGAAAACGAAATATCATGCACGCTCATTGTTCTATACGCTGTAACTCCCAACAGACAATAATCGTTTTTTTTCTGGTATACCTTGGGTTTATTTATTATGGTATATGTTAGTTGTTCTCGGAAGATATGGTGAACTGGGCTACTTAAAATAGATTAGCATATGGAAATTTTCCTAGTGATTAGTAGCTAAGATGTAAATGCACGACCCTGTTTAGCAAACGGGTTCTCAAGCTTGCTATAGAGGATGGGGTCGGGCACCTTCTAAGGAGAAAATAATTGTCTCAAATGCTATCTCCCAAGTTTATTGAAATCGGGAGGATCAACATTTTTGGGAAGGTCTGATGGCTACGGAAAAACATTTCGTCCACTTTGATATTTTGTTAAGAGTTTTGGTTCTCAGAGTATGAGTGGTTGGGAAATACCACGTTCGAGATTAATACCCTCCTTTGGATCATATTGCTAATCACTAAAGTGATAGTATCATCCAGGTTAGAACGTCCGCCCATATGTGACGTTCATGTAGGATTTAGTTGAGCCTCGTCTTGCGACATCTGCACAAGGGTGGTTGGCTATGGTCCAATAGTTTTAAGGTCACGACGGGTTTCAAATTTTCAATGGAATCTACGCAAGGATGCAAAAAACAGTGAATTCCATGTACAAATCACTAGTACACTCAGATGTGCGAGTTAACAACAATAGGCGAATTTTGTGGAATGATAATCAAGTGGACATTACTGAATATGATGGAAAAGCTGCAATTTTGTGGAATGCTTTTAAAGAAAAAATGGGTGAGACAGAAAATACGGAAATGCATTTTGATTTGGCTAATCTTTATGAAGGCATGCACGATACACAGATGCTACAAGACTTGGAGTTACCTTTTACTGATGATGAAATAGAGAATGTTGTTAAGGAACTACCCAATGAGAAATCACCTGGACCTGATGGTTTTAACGAGTTTGTGAAAAGCTGTTGGAGTATCATTGGAAAGGACATTAAGGAATTGGTTCATGCTTTCCATGATGGTAATATTTGCTTGGAAAGTACCAATGACTCTTACATTTCTTTAATTCCAAAAGTGGATCACCCTGAAACCCCTGCTGATTTTAGACCCATCTCCTTGCTCAATTATGTGCTCAAGATAATCACCAAGTTGCTGGCCAATAGATTGCAAAAAATCATTCTGAAACTTGTGGATAAAAATCAGTATGGCTTTCTGAAGTCAAGATCGATTCAAGATTGTTTGGCATGGGGGTTTGAATATCTTTTCCAGTGTCACAACTCCAAAAAAGAAACAATTGTGTTGAAGCTGGATTTTGAAAAGGCCTTTGATAAAATTGAACATAATACTATTCTCAAGATTCTGGAAGCAAAGGGTTTTGGTGCAAAATGGATCAGTTGGATTGCATTAATTTTAAAATCTGGAACTTCTGCTGTAATGCTGAATGGAGTACCTGGGAAAAAGTTTTCTGCAAAAGAGGGGTTCGACAAGGCGATCCCTTGTCCCCATTAGTATTTGTTCTGGCAGCTGATCTACTGCAAACGATTCTCAACAAGGCTATGGTTTAGGGACTTCTGAAAACCCCTTTAGAAATTCCTAGCTGTCCTGATTTCCCAGTTATGCAATATGCCGATGACACATTGCTAGTTATGCAAGCTGACACTGCTCAACTCCTCTGCTTGAAAGCCTTGTTACAATCTTTTGCTGATTCCACTGGCCTTAAAGTTAATTTCCATAAATCCATGTTGGTGCCCTTGAATATCCCTGCGGATAGAATTGGTCTTTTTGTGGGGATTATGAATTGCCAGCAGGGGTCCTTCACATTTACCTATCTTGGATTGCCTCTGGGTATCACAAGGCCAACTTTAGAGTATTTCCTTCCCATGGTACAAAAGGTAGAGAGGAGGCTCTGCGGTGTTGCAATTTTTTTAAATATTGGTGGCAAATTGGAGATGGTAAAATCTGTTCTTGCATCAATGCCAATCTTATTCATGTGCACACTGGAAATACATGCGGCTGTCAAGGAGCAGTTAAATAAATACATGAGGCATTGCCTATGGAGGAGGCCTGACATGGAGGACAAGAAACCTGCTTTGGTGAAATGGAAAACTGTCTGTCGACCAAAAAATCAAGGAGGCCTTGGTGTTTTGGACATTGATGTGCAGAAGAAAGCCTCGCTGTTGAAAAATCTACACAAATTCTTTAACATATTGGACATTCCTTGGGTTCATCTGGTTTGGGATACATACTACACTGACAATCAACTACCTGGCACAAGGCTACAGGGATCCTTGAAAGCACATCTAAAGCTTATTGATTATTACAAGGGAATGGTCGGATGTAAATTCAGCAATGGTTTCTTCTGCATTGTTCTGGCATGATCTTTGGCATGATTCTTGTCTAAAGCACAAATTCCCTCGTCTATTTTCTTTCACAAAGAACATTGATATCACGGTCAGACATGCGGTCCAAAATGAGTACCTAGAAGATCTATTTTATTTGCCATTAAGCAGAGAAGCTTACCAAGAGTTTCTTCAATTGGAACAGATCTGGAATGATGCTAACCAGATGTTGGATCTTGCACCACAGGACGTGTGGACATATATTTGGGGAAATGAGGTCTTCTCTTCTAAAAAGGCTTACAATGTCTTGATTGGATATAAACAGGTTTCACCACAGTTCAATTGGATATGGAAAAGTTCATGTCAAGCAAAACATAAAATTTTCTTCTGGTTACTACTTCATGATAGGCTCAATACCAGAAATCTCCTCTTCCGAAAAAATTTCCATCTGGAAAGTTATGACTGTGCAACGCAGCAATGCAGACAGGAAGAGACACTTCTTCATCTATTTTGGACCTGCCCAATGGCTGTGAGGTGCTATTGACCTTGGAGTGATGTACCGGCCTACTGTTTGGTTGATGTATGACGTACCTTGTTGTTTGCGAATTATCTATTTGTGCTATGTGTAAGAGACATAACTCACTTGTGCTATTTTTAGAGAAAAATTTATGTATTGTTGGTACTTCAAAACTACTTATTTCTCCTTGTGCTATTGTCATGACTTAATTTGGAATTTTTAAATTTTATTATGTGTGGAAAATAATATATCAAAATTCATATATACACATACTATACTGTTAATACATGTACACAAGTTCATATTGTTCAAACTCTCCAAACTAAAAAAACAGCCAATTCCATGTTTTACACATCCAAACAGGAATTGGAATCATGTCCTACCCTATGATTCCAACCATAAATTCCATTTACAAACAAACAACAGAATTGGAATTGGACTTGGAATTGGACGTCAATTCCTTTCCATCTTGGAAATGGAATTGCTAGTCCAATTTAATTCCAAGAAAATTTTCCAACATCCAAACACAGCCTCAGAGAAATAGAATCTGTCACTTCATGAAGCCTTAGATGACACTAGTAAAAGTGCACGTGCAATGCACGTGTAGTATCATTATTTAATCATTGAAAAAGTCTAACTTTATTTGTGAAAGTGAACCGATGGTATAACAAAATAGTCATGAAGTATAATAAAACGAAGTTCCAAAACAAAGATTGTAGACAAAAATAAAACAACATGTTTAATTTCACACCCAAAATAAAGGTTCGCATAGCAATCCATCGTCAAATTGACATTAAAAATATCACAAAGTTCAAATCCACAAGCGAAAAGCAAAGACTTAGATCTAATGACCCAAAAAACATAAAGTTTCAAACCACTCGACTTCTTATTTATTAGGACCTACGGCCTAGTCCAGTTCATCCATCTTGTTGGCAGTGGCGCCTGTATGCTCGTAATACGCTGTCGTTAGAGATGCATGATAGCGATTGCCATCCCATACATATTTGAAAATGTGATTCACAGATGACGAAGCTTCGGTCCTGATTTTCTTGGGCACAGGTTTGCGTGCATCATTCCTAATTAGCACAACATTTTTGACAACATCACGGAAAGACAAGTCATTTATAACTTGATGATGCACACCTATAACAAGTGATAAGCATACAGTTAGTCTCATTGTGGAGAAACCTGTCAAATTGATAAGTGCGACCAAGAGTAACCTTTAAGAAAGTCAAAATTATGACATGCGGAGCATTGATGAAAGCATAGAGCTGTTGCTCCGGTGCTAAGAAGAGTTCCTGTTGTCAATCCTGAAATTAGTAATAGTGACATTAAAATAGCGACGACAATTTTTTAAGAAAGGACTTACTGGATGTTTGATCGACCTCCACAGAGGTTGCCATGATGAAGCCAACATTGGATTCACCTAAAAGAAGTTCATCTCTATGTCGTTCAGCTAGTTCGTCAAAAATGTGGAGGAAAACGACTTCCATATCAGCATTAATGACCACTACTTCCCTCATTCCTAAAGGGAAATATGTGTCGTGATCAAGAGGGCCAACATACATGACCACACCAGCGATATCTACAGTTGTTACAATATAAAAATTATATACAATAGATAATGTAGATTAGTATGTACAGAAAAAATATTATAAGTAAAACAAACATACTTACCAGTAGTTGAGCCATGTTGGTTCTTGAACACATTGGAAGAAACTATACAAGGAACATGAAAGTATGGTTAAATGAAAAACAATCGTATTCTATTATTATAACATAAGAATAACAGCATGGTGTAAATATCGTATGTGTTTCCTAAAATATTTAGCATCCTCATCATCCTGACTTGTAAACAATCGACGCAGCTCTTGAGGAACTTCAGGGGTAAATATCTTTACTTTTCCTTTTCTGCAACAGAACGCAGGACCCTCATATTGGATCCTCATTGCTCCACAATGGTCGCAGTCTTTTACTGGCTTCAAAACATGATGTTTTTTTGGCAGATCATGGTACACATAGTCATAAGGATCATCATTGTGGTTAATCGGAGCAACACCACTTGTTACTCGCACGAATCGAACACATCCCCTGCCAAGACATAATAAGTAGGTATAAAATCAACATGCAAAATTTTCTATTAGACTGCAATAATGAATCTAATTAGGTGTATAAGTTACCTTGACCACTAAAAATCCTACACTCCTCGTCATCATCATGCGGTGTTTGTTCCTCTTGTACAGTTCCCCTGGTATCTATTAGAAAAGCAAGTTGAATCATGTTAACGATTTCGGTGTTGCTAGCTTTTAGCTATACAGTTTTTTGATGGAAATATTTTTTATTTTGTACCATCCAATCCAGCTCCAACTTCAGCTGGCTCAAAAATCCTTGACGGATCGGACTCTTCATCACTATTTGTGTCACCTGGGTATTCAAAAAGTACGAAATGAAATTAGGATAATTAGCCGCTCAATATTAGATGACGGGCGTTCAAATATAGATACCAGGGGCGACAATACCTATTTGGTGATTTTTTTATGGTTGCTTTTGTACGATAGGTGTGGCTTGTGAGGATATCAAGGGTGAATTGTGATCCCTGACCAACTTCTTATACTCACGGTTATTGTGCTTCCATACTTCTTTCTGTGGCACGGACATTGATGAATACCTTTCTCTTTCGCGCTTTCGTTTCTTCTCATAATTAACACGTTGTCGTTCCTTATCACGATCTGCACTTTTTGATACGAAGCTCTCTCGCCCGTGCAACACTCCAGATGTGGAAAAGTTCTGCGGTTCTTCGACGGGTCTCATATCTCGCATGTAAGTCAAGTTACTGTGTATCCAATCATTATCATCTTTGTCTTGCAAACCTGACTCACTGCATCCGGTGGTAACATCTGTGGTCATGGCAGAATATGCAGGTCCATTATCCTCAGTACCTAAAGCATAGAGGTTGGAAACATAGCTTGACCTGTCATCTTATTGCAATTGCCAAAAGAAAAATATTGAGTGTGAATCTTTCTAGTTCTTACCAGGTGTACAAGGGTAGGTGTGGAGCCGGCTCCTCTAACTTTGCTTCTACAAAGTCAGGACCCTGACATAGCCCAGATCCACCGTACAAACTCCATCCAAAGGCCCCTTTGCCTAGTACTAGTTGCTGCTGCTACGGCTCAGTTTTGGAGGGAGAGGGAAAAGGCAATCCATCTGCCTGTTTTACCGCCAAAATGGAGCAGTACTTCTTCTCCTTGCTTCTCACGGTACATTTCCTCCTTGCTTCTCACTGTTCCTTCCTTCCCATATGACTATTCCAGAGTAGCGATCAAGTCCAAAAATGAGTTGAAGATCTGGGCCAAACACACACCAGAGGAACCAAAGCACTAAAGCAGCACTTGCAGCACAGCAGCAGTACCGAGCTCGGAGCTGCAGATCAATTTCTAATGGAGAATCAGTCCAATGAAGATCCAAACAAGTAAGTGCGAATAAATTATTTGGTTGTGCTTGCGGCATGCTCTTTGTGATAATAAATGGTAGCCATTGTTTACCTGGTGCTTTCTCCAATTTAACCAGCTCTTGTCTAAACTTGTGCATTTCTATAGAGAAAATGCATCACCTATTTGGATACCTCAGCTTGGTATGACATTTAGCACCCTGGAAGATGCTCGGAAATTTTGGGGAAATTATGGAGGAAGGAAAGGGTTTAGCATCAGACAGAGGTACAAAAATAAAAGCAAATTTGATGGTAAATTTACCTCTTGCAAGTTTGTTTGTTCCAAAGAGGGTTTAAAGTCAGTCGACAAAAGAGATAATATGGTTAAGAATCCTCGAGCTGAGATTAGAACTGACTGCCCAGTTCGTATGACCCTTTCAATAAATCGTGAAGCTGGCAATTGGGCAATAGCTGATATTTTTCTTGAACATAACCATGTACTTCAACTGCCAGAAGCATGCCACCTATTGCCATCACAGCGAATGATCTCTGAAGTGCAGGCTCTTGAAATTGAAATTGCGGATGACTCTGGTATTACACCAAAAGCTGCTCATGAGTTTGCTAGTCGACGAGTTGGTGGATCATCTAAACTCAGCTACACTCGCCGAGATCACAAAAATCATTTGAGAACTAAGCGCCAAAGAGACCTGAAATATGGTGAAGCGGGCAGTATGTTAAAATACTTCCAAGACAGGGCTACAGAGAATCCATCATTCAGATATGTGGTACAACTAGACTGTAATGAAGATATAACAAACGTTGTCTGGGATGACGCCAAGATGATTATAGATTATGTTCATTTTAGTGATGTTATGACATTTGACACCACTTTTGGAACAAACAAGGAACATAGGCCGTTTGGTGTGTTTGTTGGATTCAACCATTTTAGAGAAACAGTTATCTTCGGTGCTTCTCTTCTTTATGATGAGACATATGAATCTTTCAAATGGTTGTTTGATTCTTTCTTATCAGTACATAACCAGAAGCATCCTAGAACCATATATACTGATCAAGACACCGCAATGGGAAATGCAGTTGGGTATATTTTCAAGGGATCACGGCATGGATTGTGTACATTTCACATTATGCAAAATGCTGTCAAACATTTATCAAGTTATATGGACAAGGAATCAACTCTTCTTGCAGACTTTAGTGCTTGTATGTATCAACATGGGCAGCAAGAAGAATTTGAAGAAGCTTTTGGAAATGAGAAGTCAAGTGCCAACACAAACTTGGTTTAATAGTATTTACAAAGTAAAAGAGAAGTGGGCTGAATGTTTCATGAAAAATGCATTTACCTTGGGTATGAGGAGCACACAACTAAGTGAGAGTCTCAACAATGACTTAAAGCATCATTTGAAGTCAGATTTAGATATTGTCCGATTCTTCCAGCATTTTGAAAGAGCTGTCAAAGTAAAAAGAGATGTTGAGGTCAATTCAGAGTTTGATTCTAGGAAGTACTTACCAAAAATCAGAATGAAAACTCCAATGTTGGTGCAAGTCAGCAGCCTCTATACTCCTGTTATATTTGAATTTTTTCAGAAGGAGTACCAAAGATCTATAGCAGCATGTGCCGAAGCACTAGATGGACAATACGAATACATGGTTAAAATTGGTTATCCTTTTGAGCAACCAATATTTCTGGAAGAATGGAAAGTTAAAGGTAACCGTTTGGAACAAAAAGCATCATGTGATTGTGGTCAATATGAGAGGCTAGGAGTACTGTGTGCACATGCTTTGAAGGCCCTTGATTTGATGAACATTAAGTTACTTCCAGAACACTATATTTTGAAGCGATGGACTAGAGAAGCACGTGCGGGATCAGTTCAAGATAGTCATGGAAGGATTGTAGTTGCGGATCTAAATGTAGATGCCCTTCACCGCACAAATTTCCTATCTCACAAATTCTATAACTTGGTGACTGAAGCATCAAATTCTGAAGATTGTTGTGTTTTGATTGAGAATACACTTGATAACCTTAGCAAGGAAGTGAAGCAGCTGTTGTCGAATGCTCAAGCGACTCCAGGAACATCAAATATTGTACTGAATGCTCAAGTGACTACTACAACATCAAATGATTTATTGGCTGCTGCACGCCTAAAGAAAAAGGAGGTTAATAAGGAAGACAAAAATTCTAAAAGAAGGAAAGATTGGACTGAAAGGCAGTACAAAGGAAAAAAGATAGGACCAGCTACAACTACTGCACCATTATCTAAGGTATATCAATCACACATTAGATCGTTCAAATGTAATTTCCTCCACCAATTATATCTAAATTTTCGCATGTAGCAGGGACAAAAGCAGAAAAAGAAGAAGCTTAATACAAAACAAAATCATTCAGCAGAGCAGACTTTACAGGAAGACTCGCATGTATATGATCATATTACAAACTTTACTGAGCTACTGAATATGCCTAGCTCTGTAACCTCCATTGGAGAAGGCATATTTTGATCAAGCAATCAAGCAACCAAGAGGCTATTTTGTTGAACTTTCGTAGACTCTATTGTATATTCTGCAATCAAGTGAAGAATTTCGTAGACTCTATTCTTAAGTTGGCAATAGTAGTAGAGTACCTGATCTGGACAATCAATCAGCCTTGGGTTGAAGCGCATGTAGGATTGGAGTATTGAATTAGAGAAGCCTGATGCCCTTCAAGCTTTCGCCGAAGTGGCTCCGCCAGACGGCCGGAGTGGCGGCGCCGGAGCGGCGGCGCCAGGACGCCGGGCTCCCTAATCTGGATCGGGGAGGGAGGCGCCGGGCTAGGGGATTAGGATCGGGAAGGGAGGGGCTCGTCTGGGATGGGTTGGCGAGCGGCCGGACGGGTCGGCGAGCGGCGGGACGGCGGCGGAGGCGCCGGCGACGGGAGGCTGGAGACGTGCGGCTCGCTGGAGAGGATCAGTTAAACGTTTAGATGGTTCAGTTCAGCAGCAACTAGTACTAGGCAAAGGGGAGCCTTTGGATGGAGTTTGTACGGTGGATCTGGGCTATGTCAGGGTCCTGACTTTGTAGAAGCAGAGTTAGAGGAGCCGGCTCCGGTAGGTGTATGGACCATCTGTATGAGTGTTGGTTATGTTGCACAATGTGCCACGCTGTGTTACTTTTTGTGGTGTCGCCGATGCTTGAGGCACTGCTGCACAGTTAACACCAACTGTAGTTGCAGCCTTCTTTTTCTGGCGGGCTATACGCTGCCTCTCTAGATACCCCGCTCTTTCCTCGTCAGTCAGTCGAGAAATACCAACTTTGACCACCTTCTTTTTTATTTCCTTGAGTAATCTGATTGATATCACCGGATCCCAAAATAGCTTCAACACATGAACACGTCAAAAAAGTATATATATGTTATAAAGCAATATATATGCAAAGTAAAAATCCATGATGTCACATATTATCCTACCCGGTGTAGCGTCAAGAACTGAACCTGCTACATTGAATTGCGATGGATCTTCTTGAGTAACCTGAGGTGCACATTGTTGTTGAACTGATGGAGCCACACCTACAAATGAATTGCGCATGGAAAATCAGCATTTCATATCCATATTTGCCGTCAATAAACATGCAACCGATTTGTACAACACATCACCTTGTTCCGGCGTTTTGTATTGTTGTTGGGTGACCCCTGATGGTCCAGTAGATGGTGCATGACATATCGCGTTATCGTCATTCACAGAAGTTGCTGACTGCTTTTTAAGCTCTCGTGCTTGGCGTTGGCGCTTTAAAATGTCATCTCTATTTTTTGCATACCTCTCTCTTTCCCTCTGCTTCTTCCGCTCCTTAGGATCTGCATATATGGAAGAATTTACGATGTAATCACCACTAATATACAAGACACTGGGTCTCATGTGTTATTAATCACCTTGGTTTTGCCCGTTAGTTATGTCCTGAAATGGAATACGCTTGGAGGATGACATGTGTATTTTCTCTTCCACTGTCCGTAAGAAGAAAATGATATTAAAGAATACGTTTGGAAAACACAGTAGCATGTCCAACATAGAAATCTATAACATTGTGGCTTAGATTTATAAAAATTGGCAATTCTTGAACCATAGTAGAACCAGGATTGTATACACATGAAAATGACATCACGGAGTGGATCAATGCAGTCATAACTCATTTTCTCAAGCACAAGCGAACCAAGCAGGGAAAATGAGAAATACAAAACGCATTTTATGAGCCACAATGTTAGTCTGCACTTGATGAGAAATACAAAACGCATTTTATACATGAGCTTGAAAATCTACATTACAATGGTCAGTACAATGTACTCCTAAAATCATTCATAACCCCAAGTGCAGATGAATTTGCAGAACAGAACGAAGAGGTTGCGACAGATTTTCCAATCACAATCAAAATCGCTGAAAACAAATACGGTCGCAATATGGAAGTCAGATACCTTCCTGAGCTACAGCCAGAGCAGTACCAATGGTGACGGCGACGGCGGCGGCTGGCGGGGCAGTGCAGAGGCGGCGTCCTACCCGGCAGCGCGACAGCGGCGGCGGGCGGGTCAGTGCGAAGGCGGCGTCCTACCCGGCAGCCCGGCTCCTCTTGGAAGCAATGACCGGCTGCGGTGGACTCGTCGGTGCGCGTGGAGGAGTGCAGGCGACAGGCGGCAACAGGCGGGAGAGAATCCAGGCAGCGCGCGTCCAGCGGCGGGCGGCGGGCTGCGTGCGGCGGACGGTGGACAGAGCTGGGGGAGAGAATCCAGGCAGCGGGAGACGGGCGGGCTGCGTGCCACGGACTGTGAACGGCCATTTTCATCGGGTCAACTTCCTTTGACCGTTACTTGGTCTGACAGGTGGGACTGGTTCCTTCGCCTGCCGCCCGCCGCGGCTAGAATAAAAAGGGGCCTACCATGGAAGAAAACGCTCATTCTTTCTCTCTCTCTCCCTCCCTCCCTCGAAAATGTGGTGGAGCCCACACAGGCCAGAGAGCGCCCCTTCTCGCCGTTGTCGAACTCGGAGCTCTACTCGCCAGGTTCCCTGCAGGTCATGCAGGAGCAGGAGCGGGAGGAGCAGCGAGAGGCGGAGAACCTGTTCCGCAAGCAGCACGGGCTCTCCCCCCTGCCCGAGGAGAAAGAGGAACCCTACGAAGTGTCGCGTGGAGATCTTCCGCCGCAGTCCCCAGTCTAAGAGTATGGGGCGTCGGAGTCCTCGGACGAGCCCTACTCCGACGAGGAGCGCGTACCTACTGTCGTGGACCAACCGCCCCCGGCCGTCGTCATTGAGCCCATTGCGCCCATTGCCGAGGCCAATGTTGTCATCAAGGACGTCTCTGGAGACGAAAAATCCGACGGCATGCACTCGTACGAGGACGAGGACGACTCCGACGCCTCTGAAGTAACCGTCAGTCCCTTGCACCACCCATGAAGAAGAAGTAGTAGTAGTAGCTGAAGTTTTAGTTAATGTTTAGGTTATTGAGTGAGTAATCTTTTGTTTCTATGGAGTAAATGTTTTATTATGATTGCCTATCTTCTTTAACTAATGCATTTACACCGTGATTGGACGTGACGGCTAGGCTAGGCTAGGGTAGCGGTGAGGCAGAAGTTCTGCGACGCGTTCAATGGCCATGTCCATCTGTGCATGCTACATAGACGCAGGGTGGACTACGGCATGCTACGCATGCAATCAATGTGCACGTAGTGCCATGCACTGGAAGGCTCTCAGATGTGTCTCATCCTCATCGTACTACTCGTAAAGAGAAATATATCTAAAATTGATCTGCTTCGGATTCTGAATCTCCTTCTTTCCTTTCACACAAGAAAAACGGATAAACATGAATGGATACGTGCCGCACGTTCTGCCCTCTGCCATATGGTCAATGTAGACATAAATGAACAAGAAATTACGCCGACTGGCGCGAGCGATCGAGCTGTAACGCAACTACGCGCTTGGAACACGACCGACATCCAAATGCATGAGACCGGCATCGCTCTAAGTATGCATAGTTTTCCAGCTACTGAAAATCGCATTCGAATGATTCTGATCTTTGTTCAACAAACATTCAAACATTCGACAAACAGTAGTTGATACATATCTTAGTTCAACAAACAGTAGTTCATACATATTTTTAGGATAAATCTAAACCCTAATCTACTCACTATCGTAGAAGGTGAAGGCCTGATTGAGACGCTGGCGGCGCCGCACCTCCTCCCACTCCCGCGCGCGAGCGGTGTGCTCGGCGTCCTGCCGGAGACCCTGCTCCAGACGCACCTCGTTCATCACCTCCTCAAACTCGGCATCCGCACGGCGCCGCTTCGCCGCGCGGCGCTCTGAGCGCACGGACTTGGCGACAACGCGCTCCTCCAGCTCGACGGGGTCGACGATCTTGATGAGCTCCTCGCCGTCATCAGTGGAGACCGTATCAACGCTTGAGTAGGACTCGTCGTCGCTGGGCTCAGTTGAGTGTGCCGTCAGGAACGGTGGGGCACGCGCCGCCGCCTGTGAGGACTCAGCATCGTGGCGTCGCGGCGGTGGGGTAGGGGAACCAGGCCTGGGGGTACGTGATACGTCTCAAACGGATCTATAATTTTTGATGTTCGATGTTGATATTATACCAATTGTTACATGTTTTACATACACTTCATATCATTTTTATACATTTTCTGTGACTAACCTATTAACAAGATGCCAAAGTGTCAGTTCCAGTTTTCTGCTATTTTTATATTTCAGAAAAGCTGTTAAGGAAATATTCTCGGAATTGGACGAAAATCAACGGAGGTCCCTATTTCACCGACACATCCACGGAGTCCAAAAGAGAGACGGAGAAGCGCCAGGAGGTGGCCACACCATGTCTGGGCGTGGTCCCACCTCCTGCCGCGCCGAGGGGTGGTGTGGGCCCCTCGGGTGGCCTCCGACGCCGCCCTTTGGCATATTTATTCCTCCCATCTGGAAAACCCTAAATACCCGAGTCATATTCCACGAAAAGTTCCAGAGGCGCCGCCGTCATCAACCCTAGCTCGGGAGGGTTCTGAAGCTCTTTCCGGCACCCTGCCGGAGAGGGGAATCATCACCGGAGGGCTCTACATCGCCATGCCTGCCTCTGGAGTGATGCGTGAGTAGTTCATCCTTGGACTACGGGTCCATAGCAGTAGCTAGATGGTTGTCTCTCCACTTTAGGCTATCATGTTTAGATCTTGTGAGCTGCCTAACATGATTAAGATCATCTTATTGTAATGCTACATGTTGTGTTTGCTGGGATCCGATGAATATTGAATACTATGATCAAGTTGATTATTAATCTATGTTACATGTTATTTATGATCTTGCATTCTCTCCGTTACTAGTAGATGTTTTGGCCAAGTAGATGCTTGTAACTCCAAGAGGAGGTATTTATGCTAGATAGTGGGTTCATGCCTCCAGTAATCTGGGCGAGTGACAGTAATATGTATTTGTTTACATTACGCATATTACTTAATGCGATTATCCGTTGCTTGCAACTTAATACCAACGGGGGACACGGATGTTAACCTGATGGTGGATTATTAGTCATAGATGCGGTTGGATAACGGTTTATGTATCTTGTCGTAATGCCCAATTAAATATCATGGTAGTCATCTTGTCATTTATATGCATTGTCATGCGCTCACTATTTTATCAATTGACCAGCTGTAATTTGTTTACCCAACATGTTATTTATCTTTATGGAGAGACACCACTAGTGACCTGTGGACCCCGGTCCATTCTTTTACACTGATAAAACCACCAACTGCAAACAATTATTCTCTTTTACTTCCTGCAATTAAATACTATTTTCCACACCATACGTTTAATCCTTTGTTACAGCAAGCCGGGAAGATTGACAACCTTTCTGTTTCGTTGGTGCAAACTAGTTTGATTGTGTTGTGTGCAGGTTTCACGTTGGTGATCGAGCAACGGCGCCACCAACAACCTTCTGAAGTGCTCCTACTCCTCCTGGATCTGACAACCTTGGTTTCTTACTAAGGGAAAAATTGCTGCTGCACTGCTTCATACCTTCCTCTTGGGGTCTCCCAATGAACGTGTGTTTCACGTCATCAAGCATATTTTTCTGGCGCCGTTGCCGGGGAGATAGAAGACTTTTGCAAGGAGAGTCTCACGCTTCCAATCTCTTTACTTTGTTTTTTGTCTTGCTTAGTTTACTTTTATTTTATCTTGTTTGCTTTAAATTATCAAAAACACAAAAAAATTAGTTATTTGCATCTAGTTTATTTTTGTTTTAGTTTTTGTTATTTCATCACGATTCTCCCTAAGTTTACTTTAAAGGATATATCGGTGGGTAGTGGGTCTATCATTGGAAGAGATAACATTGAAGAATTCTTTAGTCATGTAAGTAGACTTAAAGATTTTGAAGATAGGTCCTTGGTAGAACTTGCCCTGAATTATGAAATTGCTGCAGCCTCTTTAGTTCACATGTTGGAAGCTTGGTTTGTTAATCTTAATCCTATAATGAAGCAAATGTTTCTTAAACTTCATGATATGGAAGATGGTGAGAAGAAAGATTTTGTTTTAGAAACCCTTCTTAAAGAATTTGGTGATGTTGCTAGGGAGGATAGAAAAGTTTTTATTCGATATAAGATACTTGGCTATTTTATTGATATTGCTAATACACTTGAGAAACTGGAAAAAGATAGGCTTAAGTACACTAATAAAGTCAATTATGAGGGGGAAGTTAAAATGCCAATATCTTTTAAGCTTGTAGGAATGCATGAGGCACTAGAAAAGAATTTTGATTGGATTGTTTCTGAAAACCTATTTGATAAGAATAGTGTGCCTAAAAGTAGTGAAAGGGGAGTTTCTGAAACCTATATAGATAAGATACAATGCATTGTTGAGAAAACTTCTAACCTTTCTGTTGATGCTTCTACACTTGGTAATACTTGATGCATGCTTTGTGCCTAGCTAAAAGGCGTTAAAGAAAAACGCTTATGGGAGGCAACCCATTATTTTTATTTCTGCAATTTTTCTTTTTATTGAGTCAAGGAACTTGTTTACTTCTGTATCAACTCCTTTGTATCTTTACTTTTTCGTATTTTTGTGCCAAGAAGAGTCTCTAATGATAAGATGATGCTAGATTTTGATTGCTGCGAAGAAACAGATTTTTGTTGTTCACTGTACGAAAATTATAAATTCATAGAAATGTGATTTTAATCTGCAAATTTTTGTGCTTAATCCTGATGTATGTACGCATCTTTCGTTAGTTCAAAGTTTTTCGATCTGAGCAACGTAAGTGCCTAGAAAAAAATCGTCTTTGCTGACTGTTCTGTTTTAGACAGATTATGTCTTTTATTTTGCATTCTCTCTTTTACTAGTGTTGGGTGAAATTCTTTTTTGGGTGGAAGAGCTTCACATAACATCAGTGGCAGTAGTTAATGTTTAAAGTAATGGTCATATTGCGTCCTTGCAGAACATGTGTGTTTTTGATTGATGCACTAACCCTCTAATGAGATTTACTTTGAGTTTGGTGTGGCGGAAGTTTTTAATGGTCAAGAGAGAAGAGTGATATAATAGGATCAAGAAGAGTAAAGATCTTAAGCTTGGGGAGGCTCCCATGGATCTCCCCAGCATATTTCAAGAAGATTCAAGCGTCTAAGCTTGGGGATGCCCAAGGCATCCCCTTCTTCATCGTCAAATTATCAGATCATCTCTAGTGAAACTATATTTTAATTCTTTCACATCATATGTGTTGTTCTTGGAGCGTCTGTGTGCTTTTATTTTCAGTATGTTATTTTTATTTTCTGATATCAACTTGATTGGATCCTAGCATTCTTGATTGGGAGAGATACACGCCCCGCTTTTTCATTAGAATACCCCTATTCTTCACTTATACTTGTTGAGTATTCATATCTAGCGCTGTTCAGCTTTTATCTCTTGTTTTTATGTATCTCTTGTCAGAGCTATTAGTTCTTTTAAAAAAAGTACTCTCTTACTTCACTTATACTTGTTTGGAGAGTTATTGAAACAAATTGATAGGTGTTTGGTTGGAACAGAAAATGTTCTTTTAAAGAAAGTACTTCTCTTATTTCATCCTTGGACTACGGGTACATAGCAGTAGCTAGATGGTTGTCTCTCCACTTTATGCTATCATGTTTAGATCTTGTGATCTGCCTAACATGATCAAGATCATCTTATTGTAATGCTACATGTTATGTTTGCTGGGATCCGATGAATATTGAATACTATGATCAAGTTGATTATTAATCTATGTTACATGTTATTTATGATCTTGCATGCTCTCTGTTACTAGTAGATGATTTGGCCAAGTAGATGCTTGTAACTTCAAGAGGGGGTATTTATGCTAGATAGTGGGTTCATGCCTACAGTAATCTGGTCGAGTGACAGCAACGTCTAAGGTTGTGAATGTGCTATTGCCACTAGGGATAACATAACAATGCTATGTCTACGGTCATATGTATTTGTTTACATTACTCACATTACTTAATGCGATTATCCGTTGCTTGCAACTTAATACCAACGGGGGACACGGATGTTAACCTAATGGTGGATTATTAGTCATAGATGCGGTTGGATAACGGTCTATGTATCTTGTCGTAATGCCCAATTAAATATCATGGAAGTCATCTTGTCATTTATATGCACTGTCATGCGCTCACTATTTTATCAATTGCCCAGCTGTAATTTGTTTATCCAACATGTTATTTATCTTTATGGAGAGACACCACTAGTGAACTGTGGACCCCGGTCCATTCTTTTACACTGATAAAACCACCAACTGCAAACAATTGTTCTCTTTTACTTCCTGCAATTAAATACTATTTTCGACACCATACGTTTAATCCTTTGTGTACAGCAAGCCGGAAAGATTGACAACCTTCTTGTTTCGTTGGGGCAACGTAGTTTGATTGTGTTGTGTGCAGGTTTCACGTTGGTGATCGAGCAACGGCGCCACCAACAACCTTCTGAAGTGCTCCTACTCCTCCTGGATCTGACAACCTTGGTTTCTTACTGAGTGAAAACTTGCTGTTGCACTGCTTCATACCATCCTCTTGGGGTCTCCCAACAAACGTGTGTTTCGCGTCATCAGTACGCAGACCGTCCTAGTTCGTTAAGCGGTGGCGACCGCGCCTGCGGCCCACAACCGAAGGTCGCCACCGTCCTAGTCCTCGTCGTCGTCGTCGCTTGCGCCAGGAGAAGAACGTCCACCGCCGCTCACGCGAAGGTCGCCACGGCCGCGCCCGGATGCGGATGACATGGAGCGAGGAGGCGAGAACAGAGAGGAATTGGGCGGAGGAGACGATAACGACACGGCCGGTGGGGGACGGTTATAAATTTGGGCGGAGGAGAGAGGACGAGGCGGCGGGAAATGCTACGCTAGTGGCGTGCAGCGCGAATCTGACTCTCAGATATCAATCTAGATCTGACGGCCGTAGTTGGGCGCTAGGGTATGATCGACGGTGACTGATCGTCGCTAGGGTATGAAAGAACGGTCCCAAATCGGCGCTAGGGTATGATTGAAGAGTCCCAGATCGGCACTAGGGTTAGGGCAGGGACTGCGGGGTTTCGCGGGGTTTGGCGGGGTTTTGAGGTGGTCAACGGGGTTTCCTGAAGTTTGACCAACTTTCAAATGAGCATAACTAATTTAGAAAAAATCAAAAAAAATAGAAAACCTGCGCACATTGTCGTTTTACGTGACAAGGTTTGGACAAAAAATTATAAACTTGGTCTACAGACATTTTCATGAAAAAGCCTTGACACAAACGAGCGTCCCCAAACGGGTTCAAATGAGCCCAACTAATTCAAAAAAATAGAAAACATGCGCACATTGTTGTCTTATGTGATATAGTTACGTTAAAAAATTATAAACTTGGTCTATCTATATTTCCATGAAAAAGCTTGACACAAATGAGCTATCATCGGATGAAGCTGCAAAGAGTTCGTGGAGAAGGAGGTAGGGGTTTAGGTTTTCAAAAAATTCAGAAAAAATCAAAAACTTGATAGAAGCTTCATTTTAGAGTGACTAAGAAGGATCTTAACTTAGATTTTCAATCTTAATAGTTTAAAAGTGTTTTTAATGTGTTTCTATTAAAGCTTGTTTTGGCAAAAGAAATGTAATAATATGAAGATTAATTCAATAAATAGTGAGACTTAGAATTGAAACCATATAGATGGAATTGGTGTGAAGAAAAAAATGTTTGACCCATTTGGACAAGGTCAGATTTTTTTGCTTACAAATGGGGTTGTTTACCCTAGCTTTGGAGCTCATTTGGAGCACACTTCTCATGACTATGAGTTTTACTACGCATAATAGGTCGGGAGTGATCACGTAACGTGTATAATAGTTTAGAAAACATTGCAGCATTATACCACAAAGCAATGGACTTAAAATGCTGGCCCAAATTTGAATTATACCTCAAATTTGAATTTCTGCCTCAAATTTGAATTCTGCCTCAAACTACAAATAGCCTGTTCTACTCGACGAACGAAACAATGTTCAAAGTAGAAATAACCTTGGAAAATAAATTTCAGAATCAAGATTACAAAAGAGTTGAACTGTTTTTCTAAACAATGTTCAAACTTACAAATACTAGATTGCAATAAAATGCAAAGTACAAATGAAAGGTATTTATTAATAACCGCTGCGCATTCTCCACTTCAAAGCTTCTGCATAGGGATCAGCCACCGACAATTTGTGTATTTTTTAAGGTATTTATTATGTTGACGCATGTATCTTCAAAAATAATCTCAGCTTCAGTAGAAGCTTTGGCATTCAGCTTTAGTTTCTTGCACTGAACTTCATACCATTTGTCGTAGTGTCCCCAATGGACGCCAAACCTCATAATCTTGAGAACACTTGTGCTCAGAACAAAGAACTTGCCGAAATTAATCTCGGGTGTTGTGCCTCTGTATTCGTTGAAAGTAATTTCCGTGAGATTGAGATCTAGGCATTCAATTAGATCATTCATGTCATATTGCCGCACATTAATCACTTTCGGGCCTCTCTTTATCTGCAGTTTTGAACAATAAATTTGTTACCCTAACATATTAACAGGAAAACTTGAATTCTGACTCAAATTTGAATTCTGATTCAAATTTGACATCAAAGTAGAAAGTACAAATGAAAGGTTCACCTCGATGTATAGCTTCTCCGTGCACAGAAAGCATCTAAGGAATGGAAGAACTTCATCCAGTTTGGGGCCGACTGATTGTAATGCCAAGACCTTCACTGCGCGCAGAGACGAGGTCAAGCTTGTGGGATTCATATTCTAGAGATTTATTAGCAATAATGTGAGAATTAGGCAGACGAGTAGCAAGAAAAGAAGAAGAAAATGATTGTTGTACCTGAACGGTTATGGATTCAATAACAAGTTGGGAGAATTCGGCAGCCGAGTAGCCCAACAGTGTCAATTTCGGCGCCTGAATTACCCTGACTGTTGTTGGACCATCTGGATCAACTATAGACAATCTCTCCAGGAGAGGTGCATCAATGACCAAATCGTGACAAGGTTCTATTGATTTGTTGTCAAGTGTTCTCCTGTCCCTCCAGCAACACATAGTAATCGTCCGGATGGATGGAGAGACAATGCACAATGTACTGCACCCGTGGATCGACATCATCTGAAGGGCCTCGAGCGCAGTACAGCCACCGAGCAGGAGCTCCATGGCTTCCTTCGAGATGAAAAAGTCGCAAAGAACAAGCCGCTTGAGTAGAGGGAGAAGAAGCGCGGGCTTGGGATCTATCTGGGGGAATTGGCAGTGGACGAAAGTGGCGGCCTGCAACGTGGGGGCGAGGCGGAGCACGGAAGACGGCAGCGAGCGCAGCGGACTGTGTCCACCTTGGAAGCTCAGTACCTCGAGGTGGTCTAGGGCGGAGGATTGGAACCACTCGTCGAGCTTGGCATCGAGCTTGCAGTTTGAACGGAACTCACCGATGTCCAGGGATCTGACTGGCCCAATGTGCTTGACGAGGATCTTGGAGACTGCGTGGATACGTTTTACATCCGTATCGCAGAGCTGGCTATCGACGGCGAGGTGGAGGGGGCAGAGAGCCAGAGGGGGCGCCACCACTGGGAGAGCACGGTTGTCTGAACACTAGATTTGCAGGAGAGGAGGGAGATGATAACGTACAACAACTCGTCGGGGAGGAGGCTGATGCGGTCGATGCTCGCCGAAGGGTCCATCCCAGCCGGCAGTGACTACGCCGGAACTGGGTGTCGTCGGCGGGGCTTTGTCTGCGGCGGGGTTTTTCTCTGGCCGGTGGTGGAATGGGGGCTGGAGCAGAGTAATAACGGCCAAGAAAATTAAATATATTTAGATGTGACCCATCCGTCCCCACCTGTAAGATTTAACCGGCCCAACTGGAGATGCCCCATGCCGGCCCCACTACTTCTACCGGGGCCACTCGTGGGGTCAGATGGTAAGCGATTCAAAATTAGATGCCGCTATAGATGCCCCATGCCGGCCCTACTAGTCTGGCCAAGTAACGGTCAAAGGAGGTTGATCCGACAGAAACGGCCGCTTGGCCGCCTGCGAGGCTCGAAAGAGCGAACTAGGGCAAAATCGAGAAAAGTTAAGCGAGTAGCGCACAAACGAAGAAAACTAAGCGAAGCAGGACAAAAAAATAAATGACCCTATTTACTGTGGTGGGTACATGGTTAGGCGTGCGACCAATGATGTCTTACCCAACGTGTATTGCCGTTTACATTCTTCAGATCAGCCTCCACCTTAGGATGACTCCAACGGGGCGACGCATCGAGTCCGCGCGCCTTCGTTCCTGTCCGCTGGGGCCAAAAACACGGCCCAACGGGGCGACGCAAACGGACCGCGGTCCATTTTTTGGTCCGCCGCGACGCATCCCTGGCCCAAATTTGGGTCACCGATGCGTCGGGGCGGACGCGCGGCGGAGTGAAAACGCGTCCGCGCGTCCACGCGTGGCGTCCGCCCCGAGCCCACATGTCAGCGACAGGGCACCGGTCAGCTTCCCCCTGGCCCAGTCCTTTTTAATGCCAGGGGATAGGGACGGCTAGCCCCCACCAACCTGACTTCACTGCCCCACTGCCGCACCGTCTCCGGCGACCAAACCCTAGCCAAACCCTAGCCCACTGCCACCGTCGCAATGCCGCTCCGGTGGCCTGGATTCGGCAAGGCCAAGAATGACGGTGAGGCGGGGTCATCCTCTGGCCGCCGCCGCCGCTACATCTCACCTCCCCCTTCCCCACCTTCTCCCCCTTCCCCACCTTCTCCCCCGGTGCCGGTCCCCGCCGTCTTCGAGCTCGCGCCGCCCGGCGGCGCATTGCGCGACCGCGTCTACGTGCGAAAAGAAGACTGCCAGTGGTACTGGGACCACGCCACCCCGCTGCCGTGGCCAGATGTCAAGCTCCCCGAGCATTGGCACCTGAACCAGCAGCCCATCCCGGTGCCCCCGATGCCCACGAGCGAGCGGGCACGGGATGAGGAGATCGAGCGGCGCCGCCGGCGCCTCCCGGCCGAGCTCCGCAACGACCCCACCTTCGCGGCCACATCCCGTAACTGGGTGGAGTGGTTCCGCGACGAGCACAACCTGCGGCGGCAGGCCTTCTACACGCGGGCTCCGACGCCGCCATCTGGGCGTTGGACACTGCCACCGCACACGCGGCGCCGGGACGCACCGCCAGTGCCGCGCGCGCTGCGGATTGGGTCGCCGCCGCCGCCGCGCGCGCTGCGGATTGGATAGCCGCCGCCGCCGCCGCCGCGCGTGAAGACGGAGGTGGATCCCGAGCTGGATCCCGAGCTCGAGGCCGTCTTCGAGGCCTCGCGCAAGCAGATGGTGGAGGACGAGCGCAAGCGCTGGGCCATCGTCTTCGCCAACGTCGCCAGGGAGCAGGAGGCGGCCCTGCAGGCGCAGCAGGCGGCGGTCCTGGAGGAACCACAGCCATGGTGGCAGGCCATGGACGAGGACCTGCCACCGGCGCCTCCGCTGCCAGAAGGCCTGCGAGGGCAGCGCTGGGTCTTCAATGGCGGCGCCTGGGAGGTGGAGCAGGCGGAGGAGGAGCAGCCGCCCACGCCGCCGGCCGTCGTCCCACCGCAGGCAGGCGGCGGACCACCGGCACACCTCTGGAGGCAGCCAGACTACGTCATCCTCGATGGGGATGATGAAGAGGAGTAGAAGCCCGCGAAGGGCAAATAGTGTAGTTTTAAATATTTTTATTTTTAAAAATATTATGTAAAAAGGCCGTTTGTGGCCCACCCCCTATATATGAATAGAAAAGGCCCATATATAGCATGTTTAGCTAAAAAAAAAACCAGGGCGGACTCGATGCGTCGGGCCGTTGGACGCATTGCCACCAACGGCGGACAGGGGCGGACTGGGCGCGTCCGTTCCCCGACCCAAACGGACAAAACGCGGACCGAACGCGCGTCCGTTTGGGTCGGCCCGTTGGAGTCATCCTTAGGCTTCATACCTCATACTGTATTTTGCCTTTTTCTTTGTTTTCTCCTTTGCGGTTGTGCGCATGCTGGATAGTATGCAGAGACTGGGTGTGAACTTTACTAGCTTGCATCAGTTTGATGCGATTTTGTTTAGTTTAATGAAAGGGCCTTTGTCGAGAAAACAGTAATATATACTCCATTGCAGCTCAAATCTGGTGGGCCACTTGATCCAGAGAAAGGCAAAGCTGGTGTAGTAGACTGAGATGCTGAGTTAGCTTTCAGGTCTTTTGAGCAGCAGTAACAGGAAACACAACATGGATTTCCCACATGTAAGTTGGCCCCAAAGGACTATCTGTACCATCCAGCTTCTATTGGAGATTCGTGCGAGTCAACAGGTCAAAGCTCCAGGAAATTTTGCAGTTTAGCCCCTGTAAAAGAGTAGATTCAACCCGCAGTCCTGCGCCGCTATATATACCACCAAAACCCGAACCCTAACCTAGTTTCCCCAGCCCCCGCGCGCCGCCTCCTCCTGAAGGTTCGTCGCCCCCTGCCGCCCATTTCGCACGGCCTGCCGGATCCGTGGCTCTGGCCGGCGGATCCGTGCGTCGCGGCCCCGACGAGCTCACTTCCCGGTGAGGACGCGGCCGCGCGAGCTCTTCACTTCCTGGTGAGGAGGCGCTTTGGATGGAGGGCGCGACGGCGTCGGCGCCTTGGAGCGGAGGGCGCGACGGCGCCGGAGAGAGCGACGAAGCCATGGAGGAAGGCCGCGTCGGCAGAGGACGCGGGCGGAGGTCAAGCTCGGCTGGGCAAGCGGAGCATCCCCTCTAACCCGAGCCTCCTGCCTCCGGTGGTGGATCTCTGTCTAGTCCGGAGGTGCGCCGCCTCCGCCCGCGCTCCAAGGCGACGGAGGCGACCCCGCGCTTCGTCCGTGCGTGTGGCCGGAAGGAAGGGAGGCGCCGCGCTCCGAGATCCACTATCGTAGGTGGTCAACTACGATTCCGCGCGCTGCACCTGGAGGTCGAGCTCCCGACCATGCGCTCACCTGCGTGTGGCCGTACTGAAGGCTGGAGCTGCAGATCTACGCGAAGATCGGCTCGGTTCCACCGCTGCCTCCCGATATGCTGCAGACCCGTACCAACCGGAGCAAGGTGGCCAGCTCCAGCGCCGCCTTCCTTGAAAGCAGGGCGGCCATGCGGGACGTGGGCAGGGAGGCAACGAATCTAGGATCCAAAGCTGGCAGGAGGCCACTGGATCTCAGCCGTCCCTGCCTCTCGTTCCTCTAAGCAGCTTGCTTTTTTTCTTGCACTGCCCTGATCCGTTTCCCTTTCTTTGTTCTTCCCTTTTCTCTTTACCTTTCGTTTTAATTTAGTTTTTTTCATCCATTTCAAATGTGCATCTTGATTGGATCTGGAATACATAGATACCTCTCCTCTTTTGTTTATCTTTTTCAGTCCATTTTAGTTGATTTTTCTGTGATTATTGGGATATAATTTACTTACGAAGCAGAGCATTCTTTCGGCTTTTTACCATGATTCGAATTTATTGGCGATTCAAATTTATTTGTGATTTTCGTGTATTGACCTATGATGAAACAGAGATTATTTTCACGATTTTTTCCTGGCTTTAGATCTTGATTTAATCTTGGCAGGAGCAACCAAATTATCATCCACTGCCGTTTCTTGGCAGGGATGGACTGGATCTTCGTATGATGGCTTCCATCTGAGGCCGCTGCCCTTTCTTTTCGGGCCCTAAACAAGCAGATAAAATGCTCTTCTTTTCGAATTTTACATTGGGAACATATCTAAAAATGAAATGTATATATACGAAAATTTTACAAATTCTTGGTAGATTTTTTGGTTAGGAACTTAGGATCTTCCTCGTTTCTTTTTTTGGTTAGAAACTTAGGATCTTCCTTGTTTCTAAAAAAGGAAGAAAATTTTGCAGATTTGGGCCGTCCGTGGCTCTCCTCTAGCCTGGCAGATCCGTGCAAGCCTTTCCCGTCGCCTCTTCTAGTTTCAGTTTTGATCTAGTTTCCTTTGAAGTATTTTTAATGATTTATTGTATGGACTTCCATATTTTTTTCTGTGATTCTTCAGTTAGTTTTCTTTGAATTTCTGAGCATTTCTTTGTATCGACACCCAGATTGCTTTTTTATTTCTTAGTCTGATTATACATTACGAGCAGATCTTAGCTTGGAGGGATTCGGATCTTGGCTTCTAGGACTTGCTTCGGGCCCTCCTTTTATTTGTTTTTACTCCATGTTTCTGTTTGGAATTTTTGTTTGATGTCTGATTTACTGTTGATTCAATCGTGAAACTGGTCTGATTCTTTGAATTTTGTATGAATGTTTGTCAAATCATGCACTGAAATCCAATGATTTCGTCTCTTCTAATGTTTCCTTTTTTCCTTGATTTCCTGTGATGATTGGATCTTATTCCACTGAAGATTCATGGATGTGTCTTGGAATTTTTTGTAGATATTAATTGCAGCAGTTGTGACGAACTTGGGTGGATTTGTAAAATGCTTCTTTATATTGTGAAATATATATTGCAGATCCTGTAAGATTGGTGGCATAAATTATATGCAGTTGTGATGAACTTGTGTGAATGTTGAAAAGCCCTCAATCAACCGTGAATCAATAATTTTCTGTGTGAATCACTGAATGAGTATTTGTTTTAAACTTTGTTGGTGCAATTGTATGAATCCGTGCCACCAGGACCTTGGTTCTCGAATTTATCTCTCGCAAAATCTTCAAAGAACACAGCAGAAGATGTCACCTTTCGTTGCTCGATCAACAGTTTAACTGTTGTGAATCATTCCAAAAATAAAGATCCAGTGTAATTTTTTATGTTCTAGAATTATTAATCATGTTTCTTATATTTTTTGTTATAATTCTGTGTGCCAGTTTGGAGAATCTATGTCTCGTGGATTTTTTTTCTGAAATGTTTGGAACAAAATTTTAAGAATTATATTTTTTGTGATATTCTTTTCTATTTCCTGTCTACTTGAAGAATTATGAACCGACGCGAAAAAACTATAGTAAAATGCTGAACGGATGTAAAAATTCTGTGAATCAATTGTTGAAATAAAATTTCTGTGAAAAGATCTTTATGATTATAGTGAAAATTCTGTGAAAAAAGTTGAATATGATCCTAAGAAATCATTATCAATCGTTTTTTAATTTAATCTCCCAAGAATCTTCCGATTAGATCTGTGAGACACGCGGAGAAAACAGAAATGAAAACAAAAAAAAAGTGAAATCTAAGGGGCGTTGTGCAAGATTTGATGGACTTCAAAATTGAGAAAGGACAGAGGTGGAAGGGAACTCTTGTAAAAAGTTCAGCACCAATCTCCAGGTATTGAACGCTACAGATAGTCCTTTGGGGCCAACGGACATGTGGAGTTGTTCTTTCGAAACATTTGCCTTGAGGTACAATTATAACCTCGCACACTTTGTCTCAGTATGTAAGAGCTTTGTCCCCTGGCACTGGTGGTAGATCGATTCATCCTGAACGAAAGTTAGCTCTGCAAACCATCTTTATTTTTGCTTCAAAAGACTCGCATTTCAAATTCCTCCTTTACCATCGAGATTCGCATGCGCATGCATTGATCTCTCAAACAGTCTCGCCGTTTTTTTACCTCACAGAATAAATCATTAGTCATCACTACTAATTACTCCATAAAATCTGTGCAAGGCTGCATCTACATCCAGGAAAGCTAAACTTAACTATGATGGTATAAATAATAAGGTGTGGGCACCAACAATTGGATGATCATTAGCTTAGTCAGATGTCCTTATGATGGTTATCGTGCCCTTCCCGGCGGTGTGCAGCCTGGTAAAACCGGCGACCGCCTTGCCCGACGGGGCTGGCCGGTTATCTCCGCCGGTTAACGCGCGCGGGACGCACGCGAATTCCCCTACCGGGTGGCGGACGGGCCTCGCCGGGCGCGACAGGATCCGCTCGTTGATGTCAGCCAGCGTCGCGACGCCGTCCACCCCGCCGGGCCTCACCACCGTGAAAGGACGCACCACCGAAGTTCCGGCGCCGGAGGACGCCGCGTTCCGGCTCCTCTTGCCGCCCCATGCCTCCGAGCCTGTGGGACGCATGCATCAGGCATACTCCTGCTTAGTACTACTCCATTAAAGATTCTTAGTTTCTTACAGCACGGACTATTTTACCTTCTTGTGTCGCCAAGCGTTTGGACGAACAGTTGGTGCCGGTGATCTGGCGTTGGGCGTGGCCGTCGTCACCGGCATGTGGAGCCACGCTGCTGTGGGATGAGGACGGGCTGGGGGCAGGCTGTGGCCCTGCCATCGGCAATGTTGGCTCCACCGGCGAGGCAGAGCACAGAGCAAGCAGATCATCGTCATCTGCAAAAAGCAGAAACCATCAATCTGTTTTCTAACCAAGCAACTTAAGCCCGTTTGTTTAGCTTCCAGACAAGATTACTGGGACCTGCGAATCTGGGTGCTACCATCTGAACATGCAAGTCCAAAGTTTTTCTTTACTGTACTTAGGAAGCGATGCCTGCCTAACAAGTCAGACGGCGCATGATGCACATATGATGGGTTAGGACAGCAGCGTGCTGCTAATCTTGAGTGGGCCCGGAGATAGATTTCACAAGCACCGTAGTTACTCAACACTACTATAATCATTAAAGTTTGTCCTAGATGTTTGGAATCGTACCACTACCATCGAGTAAATGAAACGGGAGGTACCTAATCCAGTGTTTGTTGAGAAGATAAATGAAGAGTGTAAACTAAGCTAAGTCAATTAGAACGAAGTAACCAGCATTCGAATTCCTACCTGGGAAAGAACAGCAGCAGCACTCTTTCTTTGATAATGCAGCTGGAACTGAAGCACAAGCTGCTGCTGCTCCTCCGCGTCCCAGAAATTCTGAAGAGGGGAACAAGAGTCCAGTCAGAAAAGGCAACACCAAATTAAGTTCAGTAAAACACTGCCAATGTGATGCATCTCAAGCTTGCACTCACCCGGAGCAGTTCATCCAACTGATCCTCAGGCATCACCGTTGCATCATCATCCCGCAGCGCCTCGGAAGAACCCGGCGAATCCATACCTGCGACAATGAAAGAAAATCAACGACCGTGTGTAAGGTAAGGAAACCATCACCATGGAAGAAGCGGTCGAACTGCATGCCAGAGAAAGAGGAAAACAATGGAAATGGCAAGACACCTACGTACACTTGGGGAAGAAAAGCCCAAGATGGTGCTCGATGGAACGATGATCATCGGGATCATGACCGGCGGCAGGGACGCCCACCACACCTAGACCGAAGAAGTACCTGAGCTGCGGATCCCATCCGAGCTGCAGGAAGCAACCGTCGCTGTTGCTCATGCCCGAGCTGCAGGCCATGGTGTCCGATGGCCACCACCAGGCATGCTGCCTCCCCTGCAGCTCGTTTTGTTGGACTGTTTCCATGGGAGGTACTACGTAGCAGCAGCAGTCGACTTGTGGGGGAGAGAGAGTGAAAGATAGCGAGAGTGTGTGTGTGGTCGAGTGAGCAGCTTGAGAGGTGTGCCATGCGACGCGTGCTTAAATAGGGAGGGCTTTTGGGAGGCCTAAAGGCAAAGGGCGTGTGTTAATGTGTTTGCACTGCAGGCTGCAGTCCGGCAAGTCAAGCAGGCAGCCACAGTTTTGTCAGGGAAAGCGTGGAAATTTTGCAAAGTCGAAAGTGGGCAACGAGCCAGTGCAAGAGTTGGAGACTTGGAGTGGTCTCGTGCTTCGCGGTTCCCTGGCTCCTTTCTTTATGTGGATCTTACCGAGTTACCGTGCCTCACCATCTTGACATTTGGTTTGGTTTTCTTTCTCGGGTTTTGTTTTCCTCTCTCCCTGTAAGTTTATGGTTTTTGCTGTGGATCAACATACCTCTTTAATGAAAAGGGTCTATTGTCAAAATCAAACAAAACCGTTCTAATTCCTCTACTGTAAAAACTAGCAAGGTGGCGAGGGCATCGTCTCCTGGGATTAAATTATATTTTAATTTGATATCATATTATATCGTAAGAACTCATACGGCACTACCACCACTACACAAATCTAGATATGACATATGTTGGTACCTAGTATCTCTAATCAATAGTAGTTTCCAGGCCAATGATTATTCTCCGGGGTTTTGTTTTTCTCTCCCTATAAGTTTATGGTTTTTGGTATTGTCAATCATTAACTGTCAAACAGTTCTAGTTCCGCCCTGTAAAAATCTAATCCTGTCAGAACAAACAAACACAAATTTCATTTCGAAGCACTGGTTCTTCCTCACAGTCTAAAGGTATGTGCTATCGTTGAATTAATCTTTGATCCATGCATGTGTTCTATGCCTCTTCGTTAGTCGTCACAATTTTAATATTAGACTGCGATTGGAATTAGCCTCCAAGACATACAATCTCCATTCGTCGTTGACGCTGCATATATGTCTTGTCGTTGTCTGACTGGTTCCTATGTGAAAATTTTAATGTTAACCATGGCATGTCGTCAGATTCATGACTGATTTACTCGGGTGTAATCTTATCCATGGGTTTGTTCGATTTGATGGGTTTAATGGGGATTGAGGTGGATCAAATCCCTCGCAAGTCAAAATCCCCCTAAATTCTATCCAATCCATTCAATTAGGGGATTAACCGAACAAGCTCGAAAAAGGTTTAGGTTAGGGTTAAAGATCTGACCCTTTAGTTAACAAAATATGTAAATTATGTTAGCTTGGGTGCTATGTAATCAATTAATCATGAACTAAAAATGATGAACTGAATGTTAGCTTCTATGAATTTTTGCGCAACTTGTTTCTTTTAAACTTAATTATTCGGTTACAGCGTCTGTCCTGCCAGTTGAGTTTCTGCAGTTTGAGGGATACCTTATACCGGTTTTAAGGTTTCCCGTCTGCTAGATATGCTCTAAGGGGATTGGAGATTACAGGGCATTTGGGGAAATCCTTCCTTTCACCAATCCACTCAATTTTGCGTAATTATCTTCCATCACAATACAATATTATGATGTAGTGTTTTTAATCTACAAAAAAATATGGCGGTTTGTGGGGATATCTTAGGATTATGACGGTAAATAAACTATTGGAATTCTAAGATTTGGAATAATCCTCTCCAATCTCCTTAAATACACTTCAACACTAGAAATAAACAAGGCCTCAATGTTGTTTGTCTCCCATCGGCCAGCAGCGGCCACCCGTGGTTCTCTGCGGGAGGAAAACTATCCGCTACAAGGATTTCTAGCATTGAGATCGAGCAGATTTCATATTGCCCACAATAAAAAAAAAGTATATCCCATCGACAACGAGTGGGAAAGATCATGCACACAAAAAGAGTATATTAGAATTTGAACATGTTCATCGGTAGGCGTGGAGGGTATATGGCCTAATTATCATTTTAATTTCAACTAGTTTCGAACGGTTAATGAATTGATGAAAATACTCTTTATAAGTTTTTTAGGGGGGAGGGGGTGTCTTTCTTATATTTTGTTGATTACTTTGATAATCAAAGCTGGACTCAAAATATAAGTGAAAGTTGTATAGATGTACGTATGGCTGGAACTAAAACTCGAAACTCGAGAGTTAAACGAGTATCTGAACTCGGCTCGACTTGGCTTGAATTCGTTGGTAAACGAACCGAGCCGAGTTTTCATTTTAGGCGGCAAACGTGTTTGATTTAAAAGCTCCGAGTTCCGAGCTACTCGTTTAACTCGGTAAAAAAATCGTTACCTACATTCTTATCTTTGTGAACAATTTTCCCGATTATTTAGTTTAACGACTAGATATTACTTGATAGTGTCATATTGGTATAGATTGTTGTGATAATTGCAGCTTACATGCCCAAATAATTAGATTTTTTATATATAATCTATTACAATGCATGTTAACAATTTAACCGAGCTAAATGAGTTAAACGAGCAAGCTCGCAAGTTTAGCAAGCCGAGCTGAGTTCTAATTCTGTACTCGTTTGTTAAACATGTCGATGCGAGCTGACCCGTTAGCGAGTTGAGCCGAGCCGAGTTGATGCATGCAGTTGACTAACATACCTGTCCGACACACGATTCATCTCTTCCTGAATTAATTCTGTTAGACTGTAGTTTAGGTAGATTGGGAAATGCTCAAGGTCTGAGTGGAATTGTGTACCAAGTTATACTGTGCACAGTGTTTTTGTTCTCGGTGGGAGACCAAATTATTGCAACCATGGATGCATCAGGTGCCAAGGGAGACAAAACGCAAGCAAAAGGCCTCCACGAACAACATCCGGCCGGGCTCGAGTCGACGAGATCAGATTAGAGGACGAGAGGCTAACCATCACTACCACTCACGCCGCAAAACTCATATCGATTCGCCTGAAAATCCACTGTTTTTCCATCTCATTTCAGGGTGCGGTCAAATACTGATCAAATCGGTGCATGGTAGGTCAAGAATCATCATTTCTCCGGTCGGACATAGCCACATATGAGCGTGGCTCCTGACAGATATGTGGTTATGTGCATATTAGGCTATAATTCAGATAACCTTTGGCGGAGATGCATGTATAATTGCATATACCCGACACGCACGCACGAGCATACTCGATCGCATGCATCGTCGTCCATGCACGTTGACTTGACTCTAGTATATTCGTGTTTTTGTATCACCGGGTAAATTCTCTGTTCGTATGTACAGTGTGCTGCAGAATGGACCCACAGTATACCTTGAACTATACCCACCAGAAATGGCTCTTCAAACTTCTTACTGAAGATGGTGTTTGGCAAACCCTTCCGAGGAGGAAGTATGTGAGATCTCAAGTTTTATCTCATGTCCTTTGTAAACCTGGTGATTCACACTTCTGGACAGGCCTAATGGCTACGAAGTTCTTTATCCCACATGGTTCATTCTCAATTAGGGATGGATCGGAAATTCATTTTTGGGAGGATAAATGGCTAGGCCAAACCACTCTCTGAGAACAATATCTGGCTCTATACAATATTGTGCGACACAAAAGCGACACACTCGCTATGGTGATGGGCACTTCCCCACCAAATGTCTCGTTCAGAAGAAGTTTATTTGGGCCTAGACAAGCATCCTGGCATGCCTTGCTCCTCCGGTTGGACTCGGTCCAGTTAACGGAAGGCTCAGATAAATTCCGTTGGAATCTCAGCAAGAATGGTATATTCTCGGTTGATTCTATGTATAGAGCTTTACATCCAACCTGAAATGCCAGTCGATAATAATAAGAAATTTTGGAAGATGAAGATACCGCTTAAAACTAAGTTGTTCGCGTGGTATCTTCGTCGAGGGGTAATTCTAACAAAAGATAACCTTGCCAAACGCAATTGGCACGGAAGTAAAAAGTGTATCTTTTGTCATCACGACGAGACTATTAAGCACTTATTCTTCCAGTGTGAGTTTGCTAGGTCTATATGGTCAGCCATCCAGATATGTTCTAACTTATTCCCTCCGTGTAGCGTTGCAAATATTTTCGGCAATTGGCTAAACGGTGCAGATCCTAGGTTTAAACTTCTTATTAAGGTGGGAGCGATTGCCATTATTTGGTCGCTATGGCTATGTAGAAATGACAAGTTTTTAACGATAGAAATGCTTCAGTTATGCAGGTTATCTACCGGTGCACAGCTACACTCCGATCATGGTCGGCCCTTCAGCGTGTGGAGCACCGCGAACTGTTTTTGGAGCTGTCTTCGCGTTTGGAGGCTGCGGCGAGGGAGTTATTCTCCCAGCATGGATGGCCACATAATCTCCGGATTGACCCTCTACCACCTCATTAGGCGTCTCTACAATTTATCATTATGATATGTAATTCGCCTTTTTTTACTTTTCTACTAGTTTTGGACTGGTGTACTTTGTTTGGGCTGTGTATATCCTAATTATGCAGATGCCGGATGTAATACTTAAATTTTTTTAAGTAATAAATCCCTTTTATCGAAAAAATGCCCACCACAAATTGATCGACACGTAAAAAGAAGGGTCTGAATGAAACACCAGGCTACACTAGGATACCTGCTGCTACCGCGAGGAAACTTTTAGTCATCGCTTTGTGTATTTGGTCAGTGCAATCCTACTCCCACGAAAATCCAAGCAGTAGCATATCCTGCCCATTAGCCATCATGGCGCAATTTCAAACCGTGGAGACGATTGATCTCGCATGGTCCCATTTATCCCATAATACATAAAGCATGCGTTTGGTAGCCTACATTCTATCCAATTAAACTGACCAACAATAAAATCATGGTGTTTGTTAGCCTGTATAAGGGTTTAGGTCAAACCGCACTTTCCAATCAGGCCATTAGGAATGGCCAGATTGGTCGTTTCTGTCGAGCTAGGGTCCTCCCGAGCTGTAAATCTCACAAGTTGGGGCTTTAGCGGCTATGATGACGGGAGCTCACACCGCAGTAGAAAAAAAGGGCGGGAGAATTCGGTCACCTCCCTTACATGTGAATCATGTGGCTAATTCTACGCCGCTCGGAACTATCACTGTGCAGGGCCTCGTGCAGAGTCCTAGTGAAATTTGTAGCTGGAAAGCTCGCAACAAAGGTTGCAAAGAAAAATAAGGTACAACTCAAGGGAACCATGAAATGGCTTCTGTTCATGTTGGCCTTTGTTTGGACCACATGTGTAACACTCATCAAGACCGGGATGAGGACTGACAAGGGCTTAAAAGAGGTCCATCTCGATGATGGTCTATGCACTGTGGGGCTGAGGTCACTTCAACTCGCGTGTACAACCACCTGAGGAACTGAGTCTCAGTTGGCTCCAGTTTAACAAGCTTTGAGACCTGAGCGGAGCACAATGGTGTGATGACACCTTCACTATCGTGGTGGAGCATGAGCTCTACTAGGGCCACATCACGGTTAGCATACTCTCATTCCACTTGTTTCACCTCTAATCATGGCCAATCCCCTCTATAACACATTGTATTCCAATCTTAGGATCACCCAAGGACGACGAGTTCCTCAACAAACCATCATCAACTACACTCAGATGCGGACGATCTTCTCCTGCAGTCTGGCCACCGACAAGTCTTCCATGGGCTCAAGTGAGCCCCTCGGTATGGCCTCGACGGATTATCCTGACATGCAAGAGTCCTATGCAATCGTCATTGATGGTACGGGACAAGCCAGCTGATGTCCCGAGAGCTCATGCTACAGGGAAGAGGAAGAGGGGAGCCCCGAGTGACGATGAGATTGAGGCCTTCATGAGCATGACCGAGGCTGTCAAGGATGTCGCCCAGGGGAGAACAAGCCTACAGACATGCACCTTGACCTCTACTAGTCTGTGTCATGGATGTCACGGCTTCACAGAGGAAGGTCTAGGCCACCTCGTCGACATCAAGGCACAAGGTATGAACTTTGTCAGCATGGCAGAGCAGCACAGGACCCTCTGGCTTAGAACCTTCCTGGGAAAGTACTACTACAACCAGTGAGGGTTCCTTGTGGAGCTGGGGTGGCAGGAGCATCATGATGGTGATGATGATGAACTGATGACGATGTACATTTTGGGTTATCTAGGACTTAGAAACTTCTCTTATGTCTTGTATATTTTGATGAGGTAGTACATACTAACCCCTCGTATGATGGTGAACTTGGTGGTGGTAGGATGGCACCCACTATTGAGGTGGTGGTAGGTTGACACCATAGTGGTAAAATGAACTTGTGATCCCTTTTGTAATGATCATGCATGCTGCTCTTAGTTTATGATCTTCTGTGAACTTGTCATCCTTGTTTTGATGATTGTTGTGATGTTCATTGATGCTTGTTATGATGATCTTGTTTGTGTGTTGCTAGATGAACCATTATGTGGTGTATAGAGGGAGGCGTCAACCAGGAGTGTATTCGTGGCGAGGTTGCCATGAACAAGTGAACCGTTTCCCCAACAATAGCTAGAGAGGGTTTCAAACTTTGGAGGAGGCAGAGGAGAATTCATCCAAGTTCCTAAATTCTGAGATTACCAAAGAGGTGGTACCCGAAGTATCTTATCAGGTCCAACCAAGTAGGATCACAGACTTTATAACCATCGTCCTACTTTGTGGTGATTGTGAAGCTCCTTTTTTTTCTAATTGTTGTGTGTCATCGGATGTAATGCAATGACTCGTAAGCTCACCACATTTGAACTGGGATAACCACACCAGGCTTCATGCAGGCTACCAAATATGGAGCATTTGCTTTAGCCGAGTACAATGTGTGTGTGTGTTGGGGTGGGGGGGGGGGGGGGGGGGGGGGGGGGGTGGAGCTGACACAACATGACTGAGAGGTCATTTTTCCTAGGCCATGCCCCTAGAGTCTCGTGCCAGGGAGCCTAAAAGAGTTGCAGGTTACCAAACACGCCAAAAGGATAACTAGCTCAAATGTGCCGTCAAACTACTAGCAAGTGTATTAGCAACATCATGCGAAATTTATTTATGTAATTTATCTGGTATTCTTCATTACAAATTCTGGTGCAATTGACACCTAAAAATCAAACAACCTACATAGAATAAATCCTTATAATTCAGTTTATCAAAAAAATTCTACATATTAAATCATGAGAAAACCCGTTGTTCATGGGGTACCTACACACTCTAAGTTTGACCGAAACATATGCGCAATGGTACAAAGAATTACTCAAAAGAATTGGGGGATATCACTAGTAGAGTTTATAGATTTATTAAATAGTATTTTATTTTCAGTTATTTTCCATCCGCTATGATTTTGTAAATAAAGTTTGACCAAAAAGTCAACAAAACATCAATCAGGGAAACAAGCTAAAAATGTCGACCAAAAAATATTTTTTCCAAAATTCTGTAACCAGTTTTGTACACCAAAAATCCGTGTTCTACTAGGAAACAAGTTAAACGGGTATATACTGCCGCCGTATAACGCATGGGTGTGTAGATACTAGATACCCCCATGCATAGCAAATCATCTCGCTTAAAATATTTGGATCAAATGTACCTTCAAACTGCTAGCAAATGTATTACCAACATCATGTGAAATTTATTTACATCTATGAGTTGAGATTCTACAAAAGGGAAGTTTTGTGTAGGAAATAGATATCCTGGAAATCACTCCTATAAGTGAAACAACCAACGTACAGAGTATTTTGGCTGAATCAAAGAGGCGTATCTCTTGACTTGGCTTTATTCAAGTGTGTAAGGGCATTTCTTTGACACTTTTCTTCTAGTGTGTAAGGGTACATTGCTACCTCATATACACTGATGATTTCTCAAATTACGTCTGTGTACCAACACCACAACCAAAAGAATTGTCGACCTTGTTCCACCCAAATCACATGTCTGTAACAAGATCACTGGCATGGAGGGGGGAAACTCATAGGTGCAAAGTAAATACATAATTAAGGAGGATTGCAGATGTGCAAATCACAATGGTATAAGGATGAAAGGATATGAGATAAATGATATTGTTATTATGCCCACAAATACTTGTTGCTGATAAAATAGTATTCAACTTTTGCTTATAGTCATGATGATGTTTCTACATATACTACATAATAGCTACACTTCTCTCCAAAAGGAAACCTCTAACCATAATAACTAGAGTGAAATAGATTCAATTGAAATCTATTGGTGATATATTATAGGGAATTAGTTTATTCTCTCACCTTAGATCCGCGACTTGTTTCCTGCGCCTTCAATTTTTTCCTTCTCCGTCTTTAGCAGGGCATGTCTTCTTATATAGATAGGTATTTTTTTGCCTAGAGCTACAATTGACGCTAGAAGAAGCACATGGGTAAGGGGAATCAGAAGAGGGCCAACCGAAGGTAGGGTTAGATGCCCATGGCCGAGGTAGTGAAATAGAGGGAAGACAAGGATGACAAGGAGGAGTTGTGCGCTGACAGCAACCATATAGTTTGGTGACATGGATCCTCTGACGTGCTCACCCTGCCTTACTTTGACTTTCGGTCGCCGACATATGGGTCCCACATCTGGTGGACCCGAAGTGTCAGTGACCCAAAGCCAGGATTGCCCCACGTCAGGGGATCCCCGTCCATAGTTTGGATGGGGTGGTTGTGAGAGAGGAAGAACTAAATAAGTTAGCATGGATTTAAAGGTGCTTTTAAATGCATATTGATCTGTGAAAGTTAATACCGTCATCTATTGAAGTGAAAAATTAATGTTATCATCTATCGATCCAACAATTTCCTGATATTGATATTTTTTAATAAATGACTAAATATTCTCTAAGCACCCCTAGAAGGGTCTCAAAGTACATGAATTAAGTGTGACCTAAGGAGGCATCGTCCGCACCGTACTTGGTGGGCCGCCTTGTTGGACCGACCCACCTATTTTCAAATACTTTGTCATTTTTACAATATTTAAGTTGGAAAAAATAGTTTTAAAATCATGTTCAAATTTAGTTTTGGAATAGTTTGCTAATACCACACAATTTATCCAGACATACATATTCATAAGTGTATAAATACATCTATAAAACTTTGATTCTATTTTCCTAAGGCTACGGAATATTCTCCTAGAGGGGACTTGTTTCCAAGAGTACACATATTTTTTACACTAGCTTGTTTCTATGTATCGACACCGCAACCAAAAGGATTGACCTCAAATATGAGGCAAACTCATAGATGCAAAGTTGATATAGAATAAAGGAGGGGTGGAGATGTGCAGATCAAAGTGTGTAGACGTGGTTGGTATCATCACAACGTTTTTCTGCATACTCTTTTTAACTGTTTTTTCTGCATACTCAGTACCATAGTGCTAGCCGTGCTACGCCTTCTACCAAGAGAGTTGTCTATTTGAGCGATGTTAGGTACTTATGTTTGTGATACGGTTTGTTCTTCATCATTCTGCTCGAATCTAGAATCTTTTGTGAGTTGTTCGCTAATCTCCTTATCGTTCGCAGTGGCCATCGGATCAATATTATTCTGTGGGAAGAACGAACCACTTCTTTTGATGAAGCGGATGTACTTCAAAAGGCTGAACATGGACCTGTCATCGCGATCTTTGTTGGCACTTTAGTAAAACCTTATGCTGGATGATGTCGAATGGTATCTTTTACCTTCTTCCAGTGTGGTAGACCAATTTGAACTATCGCAGATTCTCCGGTGACAACTGCTATCACACTACGTCACCAGGTAAGCGACTATCCAATAAAATCTGTTGTTGAGTTGATCAATTTTAATCTATTTGAAAACGAGGTACATTTTGCTGTTCAATGTGTTCATTTTACTTTATGTGAACTGCAGTGCCATTTTTACTGACATGCTTGCTTCTATTGTTACTCTAGGACGCACACATCCGTTTCGCGTCGTAGGTTCACTCCTGGCTTTGAGTGGTTTCCTGCCCTATGTGATCTATGTAGCATCGGCTAGGTCCAACACTTCATTTCCACCGCATCGGCTAGGCCCAACACTTCTTTTTCACTACATGACTCCTACCTATCTAGTCGGACTGGCTGTGTGTCCAAAAAAAGCAGATTTGAGGTTTGCTTACAAATATAGCTGTTATATAAAGTACTCCCTCCGTTCCATTTTAATTGACTCACATATATGTAAATATGGATGTAAATGGAACGAAGTGAGTACTATTTACAACCCGTCTTCGAACCGGTCTGTTTTGTCGTGTACGAAAGGTGCAGAGGAGGCTGAATTTATTTTTCGGAAAAATAAGCGCGAGCAATGCATTGGTATTGTCGCCGCTACGAGTAATCGCTAGGAACTATTTTCGCGCGAGTGAACTCATTTATTGTTGCTACTCGTGTTTAGTACTCACCGCCAGAATTTTCTGCCATCTCAAATAAATACAAGTGTATAGTCACTGGCTATGAACATAGTTTATGTAGATCTCAGCCGTCCTTCACGGTTTTGTAATCGAAACTGCTTCTGTCGTTGCCGTAGTCCTTGCTGGGTATCGATTACTCTCTGTCATCCTTCATATTTGTTGTGGCTATGTCAATTAGAACATATGTAGATTATTTTGTTCAATTGTACATTAGATTACTTAATTCTCACTCCTTGGTGGTCTTAAAATAAATAAAAATGGGCCGGTTGTCGCTTAGGCCGGGTAAAACATGAATTTGCGTCGAAGATGGTGTTGAAGGCCAAATGCTATATATCGCCTAGCAGCGGCGCTAGACGGCCGCACCGCCTAAAGCACGCCGCTGCTGGGCCGGCCCATTTTATTCTTTTTTCTTTTCTGTTTCCATTTTTGTTTTTTTCTATTTTTTCCACTTTTTATGATTTTGAAAAATCTTTTCGAAAATTGTTCAAATTTAAAATTTGTTCATATTCGAAAATTGGTCAAATTTAAGATTTTGTTCATATACAAAATTTGTTCCAATTAAAAAAATCATATTAAAAATTGTTCAAATTCAAGATTCGTTCATATTCGAAAATTGTTCCAATTCAAAATCTGCTCACATTCCTAAATTGTTCCAATTCAACATTTTGTTCATATTTAAAAATTCTTCATTTTAGAAAATTGTTCACATTCAAAAATTGTTCAAATTCAAAATTTGTTCACATTCAAAAAGTGTTCAAACAAAAAAATGTTCAGATTTTAAAAATGTTCAAATTCGAATTTTATCCATATTCAAAATTTGTACAACATTTTTTAAGTCCAACATTTTTCGAAATCACAAAAAGTGGAAAATAAAAAAAGAAGAAGGAAAAAGAAAACGGAAAAAGAAAAAATACTGTGCTTTTCTTATTGGGCCGCACCAAAGCGGCCCATGAAGCGCGCCGCTTCAGGCGGCCGACGCGAAACACGCCGCTCACGGGCGCGATATAGCGCTTCCCGTGTTGAAGGCACAACTCCTTCTAGAATGCCTTGTTAGAACCGGCTCGAAATAGGTAGGATCCTGAGTTGGGCCTTTGTATATGGCCTTCATGTAATTTGTGTCTGACACAATACATCTCGGGGCAGGGATTACGTACCATTTGTTTGGGACTTCAATATCTGGTCCAGCTTGGTGGTTTATCAAAAGGTGATAGTTACCTTTAAACCTTTTTTAAGCTTACATGTATTTTGGTATTGAAAACAGAGCTGAAAATAATCCCATGAGTACTTCTATCCATTAAGTCCCCGTTCCCGATAATGGACTACATATATATATATATTGTAAACACATATCAGGCTTGAAAGAGCACATGTTATTATCATTCCCCCACCTGCTTTTATATTACCTTTATGTAAGATGCACGAGAGTTGCGGGATCGCGCTTCAAGACGTATCTCTAAACTTAATGCTGATTCAGATGTGCTCGTGTTCTTACACGGGTAGACAGTTGTTGCTCAGCATATGTTGTATAGATTCGGAGTCAGAGCTGGCTGAATGAGAGCCAGACCCTGTGCCGATAAAGTCGACAAAGCGGTGATCGGAGACCGCCCTCTCTCGACAAAAGGTAAGGAATAAACAAGACGAACCTGTCCTATAGGAGCTCCTACAGGGAGAGTGGATTTTTGGAACCCAGGCTACAAGGAGCCAATTTTCTTGAAAATTTGAAATCGATATTTTCAAATTTTGAAAAATCGTGAAAAAAATTCCGGATGTAGATATTGTTGAGAACTACAATCATGTAAATTTTTAACTCAAAATTCGTTATATTTGGGCTGTACAAAAAAAGACAAGTTGACGCGGGGTGGCCACGGCAAGTCCCAGGGTCGAGTACCACAGGTTGATTGAGAGGGAGAAAGATGGAAGTGCTGGTAGTTACCACGGCTGACAAGCAAGGCGATTTACCCAGGTTCAGGCTCCGGAGGATAATACCCTACTTCCTGCTTGTCTGTGATTGATTATTGGAGGTGTTACAATGGCGATCCCGGCGAGATGTCGATCTCGCTAGGGTTTTGGTGGTGGAGTAATAGCGTAACCTAGATCGGTGTTCCTCTTAGCCTTTATATAGGAGACTGGGTCTCGGGTGATTGCTACCGATTAGGTTTTATAGGTAAGGTAGGTTCTACCGACTTAGGGTTCGCCTGCCTTGGGGTGCACTCTGTCTTCTCTGGGCCCCCTTCATGGGCCTTGAGCGTCGTCTCCTAGTAGGACGTCAGTTGGGCCCTAGTCCTTACGTGCACCAGGTATCTTCATGGTGGGGCACCTGATAGGTAGGCCCACGTCAGTAGCCCCTGAGTGCTTGGTCGAGTCGAAGATTCGGGTAAGGACTCATCTCGGGTGCACGTCGTCTTTTACCTGCTGCAAGATGTTTGTTTTGAGTTGGTAGTACATCGACCGTTGTTTATGTTCATGTTTTGCTGTCCAGTTGACAGGTCTCGGGATAATGACATAGCAGGCCTGGCTCACTCGACGGATCGGGACCAGTTAAATGCACTTGGGCAAAAACCTAGCTAGACTTCTTCAAGCTCGAGTCCCCGGACACGAGCCTGGAAAGGACTGGTCAGTTTCGACTCAGGCCGCGGAGGTCTTACAGAGGTCGCTGCAGTATGATAAATTGAATACCCAACGCGTCCGCCGGGATTTTCTTGATACCTGCTGGCACGGAAATTACAGGGTCAGCGCAGCAGGTGCGGGCCGTGCCGGCTCGATTGATCGGCGGGTCTTATCTTTGCACTGTGGGTGCAGCATCCGAGGATCATATGCGGCGGACGCATCTCGGGTACAGAATGTTTTGCGACTGCTGTAGTCGGCTTTGTATAAAGCTGAGTAGCTTTGGTCGGTAAAAACTCGACTGTTTGCTTCGGGACTCGATGTGTTATCGGGGGTGTGACAGCGCTCCCGATGGGAGTAGCCCCCGAGATTAAGCTGAATTGCTTGCAATTGAGGTTAATCTCAATTAACCTGCACCGTCACAGTCGAACGAAATTTTCAATACGCTCCCGATGGGAGTAAATGAAGAATGATTTGGGGACTCGTCAAACAAAGGAGTCCCTTCAGCCTGGTGTCCTACTGTGTGAAATGCTTCTGGCGAATATATGCCATAGTCGAGTGATACGAGGGTCCGCTAGGGGGGACTCGATAGCCTGCTGGCTTTGTTGTGGTAGATATCACGAGCTGGACTCGAGTGATTCTTCCGCATGTGAGGTTGACGTCATGCATGACGATCTTTGTTTGCATGCTGCCACTGATGGGACGTGACAACGTGGTCCCAGTGTCAGTGTTGACCAGGAGTGGTGCCGCTTCAGTTTTGGTTTGACCGCACGACGCGAAATTTTTGGGACGTGATGATGGCTTCCTCGTTTCCCGTGCGTAGTGGGCGGCGTGGCCTGCGACGGTTGCATTCCGCGGCCGCCACGTGTAGGGTTGGATGTAGGCCATTGCTGCCGATGCCGTGTGCACGGTTTAGATTTGACGGCGCCGCTGTATATTTATTTCACCGCGATGAGGGAGATGGATTTCTATCCCCATTCCCGTCGTTGCTTCTCTTTGCATCATCTTCCACCTTGCTCCTTTCCTCCATGGCCGTTCTGCCCAAGCTCTGTTCACGCATCCTCCGCTAGCCAAGAACCATGACGAAGGCGGCCGCAAAGAAGGTGAGCGTTGCGGCGTGCTCCGCCGCCACCCGCGTTGCAGCGACGAAGACCAAGAGGGGGAGCACGGCGGCGAGCGTCGCCGCTGTCGATACCGCGGATGTGGATGCGTTGAAGAAGATCCCTGGTGATTGGGCCAAGTTGACCATTAGGGAGCATCACCTGGATGAATTCCGGGCAGATGGATTGCTGCCGCCGGCGGACCAGCTGGCTACGCGCGCACCCGGGAAAGAGGTATTCCCACAACCTCGGTCCGGCGAGCGTGTGTGCTTTGCCGATTTCTTGACTCGGGGGTTCTCCTTTCCCCTTCATGATTTTGTGCGCGGGTTGTTGTACGCATACGGGGTGCAAATGCACAATCTGACCCCGAACGGCGTTCTCCACATCGCTTGCTTCATCGTCCTTTGCGAGTGCTTCCTGGGAGTGCACCCGCATTGGGCTTTGTGGAAGACCATCTTCAACGTCAAGAGGAATGCGGGTGCCGGCGGCACTATCCACTTGGCGGCTTCGGCATCCAGGTTCGCGGCGATACCACCTACTTCGCGCTAAAGCAGGTCGAGTCCGCCCAAGGCTGCCGGAAGAGGTGGTTCTACGTCCGCATTGACCAGGAGGGCTTCCGGACTTTGTGGCTAACAAGCCTCTGAGGAAGACGAACGCCTAGGCACACATGCTGTCGAACGCCGACAAGGTGGAAGTGGCGCCCTTATTGAAGAGGATCTCCGAGCTGTTGAAGATGGCGCCCAAAAAGGTGGCTGGCGTCCACCTTGTCGGCACGTTTGTGAGGATGCGCGTGCAGTCGATACGCCTTCAGGACTACCGAATGTGGGAGTCCCGGGGCGCGGATGACTCCTCCCGCCTGACGAAGGAGGAGTGGTCGAAGAAGGAGGTCGACACGAAAGTGTGGTCCGTGACTAGCATCAGAGCTGCGGACCCGTGCGACGACGACTGCCACGTTGCTCCGTATGGGGTTGAGAACCCACTGCCTGAGGTAATATCTGACTTGCTTCTTTTCTGACATTTCTTCTATGTTACTGTTGTGTTGCTCATCTTGTGCTTGATTTGCAGGGTGACCCGACTTTTTCTTGTCTTCCGCCTTTACCCGAAGGTGGGGTGACTTAGAGGTTGAATTTCCTGAGGTCGAACGGTTGACGAGGATGACTCCATTCCCTCCGCGAGCACCTCACCTGATGAGGAGGCAGAGGAGACGGAGCAGGATGATGAAGATGAGCAGCCGCGCAAGCGTCGCCGGTAGGACAAAGCGAAATCTGTTTCAGCGGGCTCGCCATCCAAAAGGGTGGCGCTAGAAGATGATGGCGATTCGGGTTCCTCGTCGCCCAGCGTGAAGGACCCGATGGAAGTTGTTCCGCTGAACACAGCGCCTCCCGCTAGCGATGCAACTGAATTTGGCGGGATCTTCGACTTAGACTCCTTCGCCAGTGATGAAGACGAGGCAATGAGGTGAGCACCTTTACAACTAGTAAGCTTATCTATCTTCCCTTTTGCACAGCTGTTTGAGTTGAACATTCTGTGTGTAGTGCTGGTCATGGCACAGGTGTGCCTCCTTCTCCTGTCCGGGAACAGACGTCGGCTCCGAGCGGTGCTGAGTCACAGCCGAACCTTCCGGAGGTTTCTCCTTTGGCGACTGCGGCGGCCGCTATGAAGTTGTGAAGGCTTCGGCTCCCTCCGCTCCGGAAGTACTTGCTCCGTCCTCTTCGAGTGATGCGTCGCTCCACGATCATGTAAGTGTCTTCTGGCTTTCTGGATTATCGGGTGCGCGACAGCGCTCCTGATGGGAGTAGCCCCCGAGGCTATGTGCAACTAGTATAGTTGTGCATAGGCTCAATATTCATGAGTTTGCCTGGGTTGTACAGCCTTTCTACCGCCACCTCATGGAGTCAGGTGCGGCCTACGTCCAGATGGAGCAGGAGAGGGATCAGCTTCTCCTTGCTCTGGAGTAGTCGAAGCGTAAGTGACTTTTTTGATTTGTGTTCAACTTGCTGCCACTCCTGCTTCGCATCCGCTTGAAGCTTAGTTCCTCTTGCAGGTAACCAGGAGACAGCTGCGCATCGGGTGCTCGAGCTGGAGAAGGAACTCAAGGCTCAACGCGATCATGCTGAGCAAAAGCTGAAGGAAGCCAAGGGCCGTGATGACGTGAAACACACGTTCGTTGGGAGACCCCAAGAGGAAGGTATAAAGCAGTGCAGCAGCAAGTTTTCCCTCAGTAAGAAACCAAGGTTGTCAGATCCAGGAGGAGTAGGAGCACTTCAGAAGGTTGTTGGTGGCGTCGTTGCTCGATCACCAACGTGGAACCTGCATACAACACAATCAAACTACTTTACCCCAACGAAACAGGAAGGTTGTCAATCTTCCTGGCTTGCTGTAACAAAGGATTAAACGTATGGTGTGGAAAATAGTATTTAATTGCAGGAAGTAAAAGAGAACAATTGTTTGCAGTTGGTGGTTTTATCAGTGTAAAAGAATGGACCGGGGTCCACAGTTCACTAGTGGTGTCTCTCCATAAAGATAAATAACATGTTGGGTAAACAAATTACAGCTGGGCAATTGATAAAATAGTGAGCGCATGACAATGCATATAAATGACAAGATGACTACCATGATATTTAATTGGGCATTACGACAAGATACATAGACCGTTATCCAACCACATCTATAGCTAATAATCCACCGTCAGGTTAACATCCGTGTCCTCTGTTGGTATTAAGTTGCAAGCAACGGATAATCACATTAACTAATGTGCGTAATGTAAACAAATACATATAACCGTAGACATAGCATTGTTATGTTATCCCTAGTGCCAACAACACATCCACAACCTTAGATGTTACTGTCACTCGCCCAGATTACTGGAGGCATGAACCCACTATCTAGCATAAATACCCCCTCTTAGAGTTACAAGCATCTACTTGGCCAAATCATCTACTAGTAACGGGGAGCATGCAAGATCATAAATAACATGTAAGATAGATTAATAATCAACTTGATCATAGTATTCAATATTCATCTGATCCCAGCAAACACAACATGTAGCATTACAATAAGATGATCTTGATCATGTTAGACAGCTCACAAGATCTAAATATGATAGCATAAAGTGGAGAGACAACCATCTAGCTACTGCTAGGGACCCGTAGTCCAAGGATGAACTACTCGCGCATCACTCCGGAGGTAGGCATGGCGATGTAGAGCCCTCCGGTGATGATTTCCCTCTCCGGTAGGGTGCCGAGAAGAGCTTCAGAACCCTCCCGAGCTAGGGTTGACGACGGCGGCGTCTCTGGAACTTTTCGTGGAATATGACTCGTGTATTTAGGGTTTTCCAGACGGGAGGAATAAATAGGCGAAAGGGTGGTGTCGGAGGCCACCCGAGGGGCCCACACCACCCCTCGACGTGGCAGGAGGTGGGGCCGCGCCGAGCCCAGGTGAGGCCGCCTCCTGGCGCTTCTCCGTCTCTCCTTTGGACTCCGTGGACGTGTCGGTGAAATAGGAACCTCCGTTGATTTTCGTCCAATTCCGAGAATATTTCCTTAACAGCTTTTCTGAAATACAAAAACAGCAGAAAACAGGAACTGGCACTGTGGCATCTTGTTAATAGGTTAGTCCCAGAAAATGTATAAAAATGATATGAAGTGTACGTAAAACATGTAACAATTGGTATAATATCAACATGGAACATCAAAATTATAGATATGTTTGAGACGTATCAGCATCTCCAAGCTTAGTTCTTACTCGTCCTCGAGTAGGTAAACGATAAAACAAAATAATTTTTGAAGTGACATGCTACCATCATAATCTTGATCAAATAGTATTGTAAGGCACATGTAAATGAATGAAGTGATCCAAGTCAATGGTCTATAGTTTGCTACCAAATAGATAATGAGTAAACAACTGAATAATACAAGCAAAACTTTTCATGAATAGTACTTTGGAGACATTGCATCCACAGGTTTACATAAGAGTTAACTCAAAAAGCAATAGATTCTAGTAAAAGGTATTTAACCAACACAAAGGAAGATTTAAGTTTCAGCGTTTGCTTCAACTTTTAACATATTTATCTCGTGGATATTGTCAAAAGAAAGCAATATAATAAATCCAATATGTAGCATATAACAATTGTTGTACCAAAGTTGAAACTAGTGTTTGCTTGTGGAAGGTAGAAAGAAGTAGGAAAATGGACTCAACATAACTACTGCCACTGATGTTATGTGAAGCTCTTCCACCAACACTAGTAAAAGAGAGAATGCAAAATAAAAGACATAATTTGTCTAAAACAGAACAGTCTGCAAAGACGAATTTTTTCGAGGCACTTACGTTGCTCAGATCGAAAAACTTTGAACATACATCAGGATTACGCAAAAAAAATTGCAGATTAAAATCACATTTCTATGAATTTATAATTTTCATACAATGAACAGCAAAAATCTGTTTCTGCGCAGCAATCAAAATCTAGCATCATCTTATCATTAGAGACTCTTCTTGGCACAACAATGCGAAAAAGTAAAGATACAAAGGAGTTGCTACAGAAGTAAACAAGTTCCTTAACTCAATAAAATGAAAAATTGCAGAAATAAAAATAATGGGTTGCCTCCCATAAGCACTTTCTTTGACGCCTTTTAGCTAGGAACAAAGCATGCATCAAGTATTACCAAGTGTAGAAGCATCAACATTATAATTTGTTCGAACAATAGAATCAAAAGGTGGTTTTATCTTCTTCCTAGGGAAGTGTTCCATACCTTTCTTGAGCGTGAATTGATATTTAATATTCCCCTCTCTCATATCAATAATAACACCAATAGTTCTAAGAAAAGGTCTTCCAAGCACAAAGGACAAGATGGATTGCATTCAATATCCAAAACAACAAAATCAATAGGGACAAAGTTGTTATTAACCATGATAAAAAACATCATCAATTCTACCCAAAGGTTTCTTTATCGTAGCATCAGCGAGGTGAACATCCAAATAACAATTTTCCAAAGGTGCTAAATCAAGCATATCATAAAGTCTTTTAGGCATAACAGAAACACTAGCACCAAGGTCACACAAAGCATTGCAATCAAAGTTATTCAACTTCATTTTAATGATAGGCTCCCAACCATCTTCTAACTTCCTAGGGATGGATACTTCACGTTTCAATTTTTCTTCCCTAACTTGTATGAGAGCATTAGTAATATGTTTATTAAAAGCCATGTTTATTTCACTTGCTTTAGGACTCCTAGCTAGCTTTTGCAAGAACATAATTACTTCAAAAAGATTACAACCATAAAAATCAAAATCATTATCATCAAAGGTAATGGAGCTATTATCTTCCTCATTACTAAAAATTTCAGCATTTTTATCAAGAACAGTTTCTGAGTTATCAGGCAATTTAAAACGTTTTGCAATAGAAGTAGAAACATTGCCAACACCAATTATCTTACCATTAATAGTAGGAGGTTTGCTATCACTTGAGGTTAAATCATTTTCAGTAGTAGAAATAGTACAAACTCTAGCAATATTATTCTTTCTAGCAATTTCATCCTCTCTTTCCCACCTAGCATGCAATTCGGCTAGCATCTTCACATTATTATCAATTTTAATTTGTATAGCGTTGAGAGTTTTGCTCTCTTTAACATCATTAGGCATGTTCTTTATTTTCAAAAATTCAACATCAAGAGCAAGACTATCAACCTTAGAGGCAAGAACATCAATTTTCCCTAGTTTTTCCTCAACAGTTTTATTGAAAGCAGTTTGTGTACTAATAAAATCCTTAAGCATAACTTCAAGATCAGAGGGTACACTTTTATTATTGTTGTAGGAACTACCATAGGAATTACCATAACCATTTCCACCATTAGAAGGATAGGGCTTATAATTACTATTACCAAAATTATTCCTATAAGCATTGTTGTTGAAGTTATTGTTTTTAATGAAGTTCACATCAACATGCTCTTCTTGAGCAACCAAAGAGGCTAAAGGAACATTATTTGGATCAACATGCACTTGACCATTTGCAAGCATAGACATAATAGTATCAATTTTAGCACTCAAGGAAGAGGTTTCTTCAACATAATTTACCTTTTTACCTGTTGGAGCTCTCTCGGTGTGCCACTCAGAATAATTTATCATCATATCATCTAGAAGCTTTGTTGCAGCACCCAAAGTGATGGACATGAAGGTACCTCCAGAGGCCGAATCCAACAAATTCCTTGAAGAAAAAATTTAATCCTGCATAGAAGGTTTGGATGATCATCTGATAACCCCCAAGAGCAGGGGATCACTGTAGCACCTCTCAATGTGGAAGTAGGGTATCGATCCGCAGGAGCAAAAGGAAAAGTTATCTATTCCCTACAACTAAAGTGTCACAAGTTTTAGTTGATTATGCACTAAACAAGTTTAAAGAACAAGATGGTTGATTTAATGGATGGAAGTTTAACGTAACAAAACAAGAATGTAAAAGTGTCCCAATCCTCTTCAATGCAAGAGGACAAGACAAAGGTTTTCTCTTATAGGAACAATGGACATGGGTTCATGGGTTCACTAATCCTCTCTCTCATCTACGGTGATTATCATGTTATAGATAAAGTACACACAATTGTCATGTTTTAATGGTAGCTTTTATGACGGCTATATGTCCTAAAACACATAGTTGAAAGAAGTACTCATTTGTGTTGCTAGGTCACCCTCGTAAGGCTAGCGTGGTTGCTGTCACTCCCACATCATACTCTTCCTTTTTACCCCCAGATAAAGGATGTTGGGCTGTATTTCACATGTCACTCAATACATATGCCGTGTCACATCGGCCATCCCGTACCTACATACATCATACTTCATAATGGACAATATTCTAAACACTAGTGCAATGATTCATAATTCGTGTGCATGACCACATCTCTCTCATCTATCCACACTTGGTGGTGTCAATCACCTCATGACAAGGATAAACAAGGCATTATGCATAAATCAAACCATCACATGCATCATAGAATATCTCCAAAGTATGACAAATCATAAAAGCTCCAACACAACGGTAAATGTATAACAAATCATCTCATACCACAATATCCACCATAAGAATTACATAGATAGATCCATACTTATGCAAGGCACATCATATGGACTCCAACAATGATCATACATAGAGAGATTAGATCAAGTTACCACCACAAACCCAAGGTCCAGGGGGTGGACTACTCCCCCTTCATCATGGAGACGGTGGAGAAGTCGTTGGAGAAGATGGAGACCACCCCGGCAGCGCCCCGCCGGAGTTTTCCCCCTCCAATCTGCAGCTCCAGGTCTCTGTTTCGTGGTTTCTGTGTTTCGGCGGCGCTCCTTCCAGAGAACGTCGGGGGGCTATTTTTATAGACGTTTTTAGGTCAAGACGAAGCCACGGAGACGAAAACGGACGGCATCGGAGCCACGAGGAATAAAAGAGGTGGTCCCACACGGCCTATGTACCTGGCCGCGTGGGACCATCTAATTTCTTCCTCGGACTTCCTTTTTCGCGGATTCTTGGCTGGTACGTCTTCTTATTTCCAAATATTGGGCCCCGTAAAATATTAGGTCATTTGGACGTCGTTTGGTCCCTGAAAGTCAAAAACATGGAAAAAGGGGTTTTCTGCCTGTGCAGGGTTAATTCCATAAAAATAGGAAACATACCAAATATTCCCAAAATCATTATAAAACAGTGATATAACCCTTATATGATGCAAATATGACTGGAATATAAGTAAAATAATGCAAAGTTCATGTATGCATTTTACATGCATCAACATCCCCAAGCTTAACCTATACTCGTCCTCGAGTATGAAGGTGATAAAACTAACATGGACTTTGCAATTTAATACTATCAATGGATATCAAAGATGATTACTATTGCTACATAGAGTCAAATGGTTCATTCTTAAAAGGAGTAGCAATATGCAAGATAGTTTATGAAGTGATATCAAGTATTCAATGCAAGGATGTTCAATGATAATTCACAAAGTGTAACATAAGAGAAAAGTACTATGGACCACATGTATGCATAATGATAAGTAAGAACATCCTACAATGGTCATAGAGTATTGATGAAAATCTGAATATAAAAGGTGGACACTTTGGAAAGATATATATATATGAGTAGAGGTAAAGCATGAATAAATTTCATCTAACTTCTGAACTTCTCTACTTAAGTCAATGATTGTAATATGGTAATCCTTGGTGTCAAGCTCTCATTCCCCTATCATAGCATCTTGAATGATTAAGTGAATAGTAGTGTGCTTGACAAAGTACAGGTTGAAAGTCTCATGCCCCTTGAATACAAGTACCTACTCCATGTGTTACTCAACTTGGAAAACAAAGCAAGTTCAAGTTAAATATCATTGTAAGTAATAATAGTATCATTAAGAGCGTCAACTGGGGTACCTCTTGTCCCAGGATATGGAACAAGCCCATATCAAAATGACAAGACAAACAAACACAATGAACAATCTCAACACCCTTTTTATTTACCATTAGATAGCTTTTTATTGTAAGGTGTATCACAGAAGGTTCACCATAGCATGTAAGTAAATTTCCACCATGAATGATGCATGGCTTAGATTAGCGGCCCAGGCGTCTCTCTAACCATTTATACAAACTCATTTAAACTCACTTCATTTCCCATTTATTTCACCCATGGTAAGCATCCATAAACAAAAGTACATGATAATATGAAAGCTTGCCATGTGACAGCACATATGAGCTAACTCTCAACCAAAGACATTTGTCAAGTCCACAACATCATAATTTTAATCACAATGGGTCATTTTATTTATGCAATGAAAGTAAAGTGTGCATCAAGTTCGAGAGAGCTATATAACCAACTTTTCCCACAACAATCAACAACATAAGCATTTTCATTCAGAGGTATAGATAACACAAATATCATGATAAACATACTCGGAATAGCATAAAGCTAATAGGTAGATATGGTGGACTCACTGGAAAAACTTTGGTTGAAGGTGTTGGAAACAAGTTTTTGCTTGTTGGAATTTTTGGGCTAGCAAGAGGGAGAAAGTTGACCATCTAAATGCATGCATGAGTGTCCATAGAACTAACTAATCCATGTTAAAACAAGGTAGAATAACATTTAGCATCAAAACATGAATAAAAGATAGCTCTTGATAAAATATTTGCAAATTATTACTCATTAACAAGCTCATGAATCATGCAATTATATGTATCTTTTAAAATTAACTCCAACATCCCTTTTCCCAATCTTATAATAGCATCCAACATAATTCAACCCAAATTTCCAGTAGCTCTCTCATATATAAATGATAGTGTGGTGGTCTCACAAAATAAAAATCTAACCTAAACAAACAAAAAGACGCTCCAAGTTTATGCGATAAAGTGTTTCGATCGAAAAACAGAAGTTAGACGTGTGCAAACCGAGAGTGTGTAGGTCCAGTGGGGTTGTCTTCACATCCCCAAGCTTATGGTCTTCACCATCCTTGGATAGCTCTTGGTGCATCTCCTCTAATCCCTGTGAAAAAACTTCAAAACACCGTTTCTCCCATTTCTTTTTCTGTGGGGCATTAGTAGTGATAAACAAATAGATTTCTTGCTGCATATAATCCTTAGACAAAAATTCATATGAATGTCCAGAAAGTGTATAATGTTGTATGCCTACTCATAAACTCAATTGGATCAAAAAGATTCAAGTTAAAAGTTCTAAGCATGCATCAAACAAAATGGGACAGAATCTGTCCAGAAAAACAGCAGCAGCTAAACGTATTTTTCTACCCTACTTAACTTTGTCGGAAAATTCCGAAAAAATTCATGCATACAGAGGATGAAAAGTTGCCACTACAGTTTAAATATGAGCTCATTCGGAGTTACAGAATAAGAATTAAAAATCATACCGTGCACAGATTCGTGCAGGAATAAATCTCCGAACGCTATAAGCAACTTTTTCAACCAAAATGAGTAAAACTTGGCACTTTATTAAAAATTCCAGAAACTAAACTAAACACTAAGTCTCTTGTTACAGCAAGAGGACACAAAGAAAATCAAAATAAAAACAACCGGGTTGCCTCCCGTAAAGCGCTTTCTTTATAGCCATATAGCTAGGCTTCTTACTTGATGTTTATGAGGTGAAGCTCATGAGGAACTTATACTTTGATGTGTCCCTCTTCCTTGGAAAGTGTTCATGCATAATACCAGGATCCCATGGTGTTCTCAAACCAATCAAAATAATAGTCAAGTTGAACCCTAGTTGAGAGAAAAACAAAACACAAAAGTAATAACAACGAAGTCTAACTTTCTTTCTATGCATTGGCATTTTGTATATGAATGAATCACCATAAATAGAAGTTTCCCAATGCATATTAACAATATTTACTTGCAGCATATAATTATTAGCATAAAGAGGGTTCTTATCACCTCCTCTTTCATAATAGTTGCAAGTAGTAGAAATAAATTCAACCATATAACCACAAGAATCATTCAACTTAGATAATTTAGGCACATAAAGAGGATTATTAAATTTATTATGGAATTCATTAGCATGCTTCCCTCTTTCAAAATAGTTAATAAGATCAATATCAAGTTTATATCATGTTGCAACAAAGATTTGGAACTAAAGATATTGCAAACCACATAAGTATTTCTCAACATAAGCAAATTTCTCCTCTATGGTGTAAGTAGGAGAGTTCAAAACAAAGTAGGACTCTCATGAGTAAGAGTACATCACAAACAGCAAGTATATCATTTTTATCCTCACATAATTTAGTAACAACTAAACATGGAGGTTTATCAATAAGCATAGGACCATCATCTAAAGCATTATCATATAGCATATTTAAGCAATACTCCTCATTATCATCAATAAGTTCACTAGTAGCATTATTAAAAGTAAAGGAGCATTTTAGTTTCATCATAATAGCATGGGTTATCATATAGGACCATAGCATTTTCAGTTTCACACTCATCATAACATGGATTCTCATAAATAACAAAAGATTTTTGAGTTTGAGTGTTACTATCATTTGTTGATGGTGAAGTTGGGAGATCCAACTCTTCCCCAAGCTTAGGTTGGAACACATCCATTTCAATCTCCTCTTCACATACTTCCTCTTCCAAGCTTATGTTTTCATCATCCTCTTGGGGTTGCACGGGCATCCCCAAGCTTAAGCTTTTGTCATCTTCTTCCTGCAAAATATTAGAGCTTTCTTTGGCAGCTCTCTTCCTTGTGTCAACAACATAGATATTTTCATTAAATTCAAGTATGCAGAGATCAAGGATATTGGCAATAAAAACTTTAAATTGAGAAGCTATAGGGCAGGTTTCATGTTCATCAATGAAGGTGTATAATTCATAGGCTGCCATAAAAATAACAAATTGCTCTACTTCTTCCATCCCTAAGTGAGCATAATTCCATGTATGATAAGTTGCAATAACATGTTCTCTATTGGAAGGGCATTGGAATTCAAAGTGTCTAAAGTATTCAGAGCAACAAGTTTCTTCCTTATGATAATTAAGCAGCACACTAGCAATTTTATTTAGAAGCTCTATGTATTCTCCTAATCTTTTCCCTTCATTTGATTTTCTAAATTCAGCAGCCATCATGGCGTTTTCATAACAGTTTTCCATTTTCTAATTTTTTTGGGTTTTTGATATATAAAACTGAAAGTAAAACTAATGAGAAACTCACAACCAAACAAGTTTAAAGGAACCTCCCCAAGCTTAGATGATTGCAAGATATAAAACAAAAATAAATCTAAAGTCTAGTGCACACAAGAATAGAAACTTAAGCGCTACGCTCCCCGGCAACGGCGCCAGAAAAGTACTTGATAACCCCCAAGAGCAGGGGATCACTGTAGCACCTCTCAATGTGGAAGTAGGTATCGATCCGCAGGAGCAAGAAGGAAAAGTTATCTATTCCCTACAACTAAAGTGTCACAAGTTTTAGTTGATTATGCACTAAACAAGTTTAAAGAACAAGATGGTTGATTTAATGGATGGAAGTTTAATGTAACAAAACAAGAATGTAAAAGTGTCCCAATCCTCTTCAATGCAAGAGGACAAGACAAAGGTTTTCTCTTATAGGAACAATGGACATGGGTTCATGGGTTCACTTAATCCTCTCTCTCTCATCTACGGTGATTATCATGTTATAGATAAAGTACACACAATTGTCATGTTTTAATGGTAGCTTTTATGACGGCTATATGTCCTAAAACACATAGTTGAAAGAAGTACTCATTTGTGTTGCTAGGTCACCCTCGTAAGGCTAGCGTGGTTGGTCACTCCCACATCATACTCTTCCTTTTTACCCCCAGATAAAGGATGTTGGGCTGTATTTCACATGTCACTCAATACATATGCCGTGTCACATCGGCCATCCCGTACCTACATACATCATACTTCATAATGGACAATATTCTAAACACTAGTGCAATGATTCATAATTCGTGTGCATGACCACATCTCTCTCATCTATCCACACTTGGTGGTGTCAATCACCTCATGACAAGGATAAACAAGGCATTATGCATAAATCAAACCATCACATGCATCATAGAATATCTCCAAAGTACAAATCATAAAAGCTCCAACACAACGGTAAATGTATAACAAATCATCTCATACCACAATATCCACCATAAGAATTACATAGATAGATCCATACTTATGCAAGGCACATCATATGGACTCCAACAATGATCATACATAGAGAGATTAGATCAAGTTACCACCACAAACCCAAGGTCCAGGGGGTGGACTACCCCTTCATCATGGAGACGGTGGAGAAGTCGTTGGAGAAGATGGAGACCCCGGCAGCGCCCCGCCGGAGTTTTCCCCTCCAAATCTGCA